>JAHWFO010034709.1:35433-48140 GCA_023313115.1 Rhysida immarginata | reverse complement strand
GAGCCTTCTGCAGCCGCGAGACTACTACGGCTGGTTGACGAGCACAGATTATATGAGCAACATCGCTTCTTACATAGCAGAAAGGTAAATTTGATTTAGAAATTTTATTGGCTAAAAGTTCGTAGCACCAATCAACGTACATTGCTATTGTTCCCACTCCTGTAAATGCTCTCACAACTGCTCCTTGCAGGGCAACGGACATAACTGTTACGGCCTCATTTGGAATTGGCGCACCATCTCGAATCCATTCTACAAGCCAATAATGGATGCTATTTGTATCATGACTTTCAGATAACATGCTGCATACGGAATATTGTAATTTATTTTGGGGATCTCTTGTACAGATGTCGTACAAGAATATATGGCCAGACTCTGTACCGTCTTGTCTTAAAATGCTTTTCACAACACTTCCTGTTGAGTCAATATTCACTGATGAAAAGACATTCTTCTGACAGTAAGAACGAAACACATTAAGTTGGGCACTGCTCCAATAATGGACAAAAAAACGATTGTAACCCAAATCTTTTATGTAATATGAAAACGGATTGACTCTTTTTAGCATATCAACAGCTATTATGGGATCATCACTTAATCGTGATTTTTTTTGAGATTGAGATCTAGCTACCCTCAGAACATATAAAGAAGGAAGATTGTTTGGCTCCGGATCTCCATGTTCCATTAATATATTTGCTTGCAAGCATCTGTATGTTTTGTCAGAATAGTTTTTTTCACACATGATGGAGACAGCTTTCTCGCGAAGTAGTCCAGTTAAACGACGCTTTCTTTTTTCAGTGTGTTTTTTCCTAAATTCTTCACGATATATACATCGCAAAATAACTTGTTCATTATAGGATGGTACTTCATCAATTTTTCCAATGAAACTTGCGTGGCATTCTCTGCAATTGCCTTTCATAACAACAAACAAATTTCCAGATTTATACACTTTTGCTCTTTTAATAGTAAGAGTACATGGTAAATGAGTTTTGGATCTAAAATGATCACTGATTACGAGAAGTTCAGTCCAGATTCCTGGTTTTAATATTAAATAATTTCGAGAAGTTCTTAATTTTCTTACCTCATCACATTTGTAAACTGCTTGTTCTGGTGAAATGTGCGACCATTCCTCTGCTGATAAAATTATTTCAAACATAAAAACTTCTGATTCAGAGCTTGATTGTGGATTAGTGTCGCTTATATAATCTTCTGAGGAAGTAGAGGCCTCTCTATCATCACGCCGCACAATATTTGTAATATCCATTTGAACAGATAACAGATTCCAAGCATTATATCTGTTACACTTGACAATGGTATAAATGTTTTTAGGTGATAATTTATACAGTTTTTTTGCCGAAATAACTTTCTAAATTTCACTTGAAGGTGTGGCGATGGACCCATCTTCTGTAATAATATCCTGCTTCTGAGCAGTTAAAATTTAAATTATATCTTCTTCTGATACAACTGCAGCTTTTGGCATTTTTTATCCGTACACTTTAATACTGTTCAGATTTATTCCAAGAACAATTACACGTGATATTCAAGTAGGTAAAGAAACTTTTAACTCGAAGTATTCTTGGACGTAATCTAAAGCCTTGTACACACAATAAGTTGGGGGCATGAGAGATGACCATTTCGTAGGGGAGGTGTGAGGATGTAACCTTTCTAAAAAAAAAGTGAGGAAAAGGTATTGCTCCTCTTCATCTACCCCCACTCATAAGTTGGTAAAATAATTTAGGTTAGAAGGGTAAAGCACAGTAAATAACACCAAAGGATTAACCCTGACGTAATCCCCCTAACCCAACCTCCTACCCCAACCCCCAATCTTTTTTTTCTTGTAAATCTGATTTTCAACTCGTTTTTATTTTATTTTTATACAAATTTTTTAATTACTTTTCGTATGGAAAAAACTATGTTTAGTAAATCTGTATTTATGTATTCCTAATGTATTCCTAATTCCTAATGTATTCCTAATTCCTAATGTATTCCTAATTCCTTCTAAATCGTACTGACGAGATAGAAGCAGATATAATTTACTATTTTTGCCAATTAATAAATAAGGTTCCGGGAATGAACCATTTTGAAAATGGTTGAAATCGTAACAATGACACGTACTCTAATAACACCCTTATGACACCCTCAACAACGAAACAGCTGAATAATAAAAAATAACAATAAAATAATAAAATAGTGCACAGCGGAAAATGCTAATGGTAAAGCACAACAAATTATTGTAAAATATAAAAGGGAAAGAACTCTTATAGAGTTCTAAGTATTAAATAGAAATCAGCATGCTTGAGCTAAAGGATAAAAATAAATAAATAATAAAAAAAATTAAGTTGAGAAAGGTTAACGAGGGAGAGGATAACAATAGAGAAGAGAATAATAAAAACATTAAATTAATAAAAACATAATACTAAACTGGTAGTAGAACAGGTTAAGATGATTAGCACTCGGACTCGGGCCGCTTGTAGCACGAGGATTTGCTGCTTGGCTAGGCGAGAATTGGATGGGTTGTAGGAGGGGGAAAACTGAGGTCGTCCGGGAGGGCGGGAGCGTTAGGGGACACGTGTGACCCCGAGGAAAGCTACATATCATCGATATGTATTATTATGTATTATATATTAGAGATATATATTATTTTGCTATTTATTTTATTATTTATCTTTATTTTATCTATCTAATAATTTTCTTTTCTTTTGTTCACTTCAATTTAATCCGGCTACATCACCAGTATATGTTGCAACCTTTTGATTGGCTGATGTCACCCTTATTTACGTCAGCCAATCAGAAATCTCCAGGTATTATATGATTGTCGTTTATAGTGTTTTGTATCATACACTGTCTCATTATGTAGGGGCTGCTATCCCATTTCTTTTGCACCCTGAAGAAGGTGGGATTAAAGCCGAAGCTAGTTGGTTTTTTAAATTAAAATGTTGTACTGTAAGGCCTCTTTTAATTTTGTTATTAAACACAGTACAGAGAACAACATCCTCACAGATAAATCGATTCAATAAGCTCCGCCGATATCTGAATCAGCTGGCTATGCATTGTTGAAACACGTGAACAAGCACCCTGTGAAAACCCAACCGGGGGGGGGGGGAGGCTAATGCTCACAAGGGAAAGAGAAAGTCGAACAGAGAGAACGTGAAGTGATGCTTCTTTGTGATGTAGCTACACTGTATTACTGTATAATAATGCATTCAGGATTATCATCAATGAAAGACTACCTCAACGACAGCTAGAATATGTTATCTAACCCTTCGAGCATAAAAATAGAAGGGTTTTTATGCTCAAAGGTCTAACCCAGTGTTTCTCAAAGTGGGCGGCAGGATCATTGGTAATATAGAGCTTTGTGAAGGGGGCGTTATATAGTAAGTGGGCGGTAGGGGAGGGTTAAGTAACACGTGGGGAATGGGGGAGGTGGGGATGGTGATTAAGAGACGTGCGGATATGATTCAGTTGTGTGAGCTTACGTAATACGAGGGCTATCTTTTTTCAAACTCTGATGGAGTATAAAATAAAGACAAATGTGAATAACAAAATTAATTTTTAACAGATTTAGTTGACATGGTGACCAATTTTAGTAGAAAATGAAACATTTGTTATACCAGTGGACGAGTTTACCAATACCCTCTTCATAGAAGTTTGCCGCCAGTTTGTTCTTTGTGTTCTTGTCCCCATTAATCCTTCAACTTACCTCTCTGGTCTTTTTTCCTCTTAGTTTATTGTTACAAATCTTATTATTCAATAAAAAACCTTTTTTTAATCTTTAATTGCGTTTTATTTCACCGTTCATGTTCGAGTGCGTGTGTTACAACCCAAAAGATAAGTTCAGATTGAAACTATCTACAGCATAGACATATTGAGGGACAACCCTGAACGTAATTTATTGTGGTCACAAAACAACATTGTTCACTAAACGATCACGTGCCTTAGAAGAAATAGAGCTAGAGTGCTTTATTCATGACAAATAATACCATTGTGATAATCCCAACTGGACTGGTCTATGTTAAAAAACAGTACATCACATTACTCCAGAGGGGAATAACAAGGAGTTTTGGTACAATATTAATTTAAAAGTATGAAAAAAATACATAAACTCAAACTGTGGTAAATTCCTACCCAGTGGCAGATGTAATTTTATCTTGATTATTATTTTACAATTGTTTCATAATTTTTTTCATTGTTTTATCTCTATAGCAACACTATTTTGTTACCTTTTTTTTCTCTGTTATCTTTTCGTTTTTCCCCCTCATGTAATATTTCTTTTTGCTCAATATATATCTATGATTTTTCAACCTGCTAATCCATGGATTTATTCCTCTTCACCACACAAACTCCAACACAAACAATAAAGTATTTTATTTTTCGATCAAAAAGGTTTTATAAATGATAATTTAAAAATGATTGCAATAATTATATAGAAAAAAGAAATAAAAAGATTAACTGCATTTATAAGTTTATCATTAAGTTCATACATAAGCTAATTTCACTGCCCAAATTCTGCGTCGCTCATCGTCTCTAAGAAAGCTGTTTTTCCCGCTGTTTGAACAACTACTACAGCACAATTAGGCATTATGCCTTTAGTTTCATAAACGTTTTATAATTCGGACGAAAATTACAACTGGCGATGAATACTGCTAAATAGCATCATGCAAGTATCAACATCGCATGGCATGTACTAGTACAGTTCCTAACTGGCGTCCATAAGTCACGTGGTGGCTCTAATCAATCGTTTTCGACTACTCAGTTGTCGTATATCTTATACAGTGTTGGACAAAACTTTGGCCGAATGGAACTTTTCATCTTTTTTTTATTTTAACACTTCCAAAGTTTGTTGATAGTCTGATGCACTGTGTCTTCCATTTAAAAACACTATATTGCTTTTTGCTTTGTAGTCAAATGATGCCCACACCATAGTTGAACCACCTCCAAAATTACGACTCATTCTTGTAGGATGATCAGTGCGTATATCATGCCAATACGTATTGGCAAATTGGAGAATAATTTGCTTTCATCTGGAATTCGTATGGCAGGAAAAAACTACATATTCCAGCAAGATAACGCCAGCATCCACACAGCGAAGTCAACAATGGACTGGTTTAAAGCAAAAAAATAAAAGTTCTGGACTGGCCAGCAGTGTCACCGGACTTAAATCCAATAGAGAATCTTTGGGGTTATTTGGTACGTTTGGTATACAACGATGGAAAACAATTTGACCCAGTAAATGACTTAGAAGTTGCGATTGAAGCAAGTTGGAATCAAATCTCACAGAAAATGTGCCAGAAACTAATTGGTTCTATGCACAAGAGATGTGTAGACGTAATAAAAAATAAGGGCAAAGGCATACGCTATTAAGATTTTTTTGTTAACATTTTTTATGTTGTTTTGTGACACGTAAAACAAGTCGGCCAAAGTTATGTCCATCATGATTTTGATATTTTTTTATAATAACTAAGATTTGTATTTTTTTTCATAATTATTGTAGAGCAAATGTTTATTTATTTATATTGTACCAAACTGATTAGTTTTTCAAAATTTAAGAAGTGTTAAAATAAAAAAAAGATGAAAAGTTCCATTCAGCCAAAGTTTTGTCCAACACTGTATATAAGACACTCGTGCGACATCTATTAGGAAGATTTTGAACATTGCATCGTACCAGTGTTTGTATTTTCCCGTGGGAATGTTACATTTTCCTGCAGAGTGTGACATTTACCTGCAGTATGTCTAAATGTTGCTAAAAACATACTAAGTAATAAACTGAAACCATCATGTACTTCATTTGTTTCCTGCGTACGTATTTGTCTCATTCTCAAAGCATGTCTTGAGTCTTGAGAAAGAATTGTTCTCCTTTTAGAAGGCATATTCAGAAATATCACGTAGAACTCAGAGCGGAGAAAGGCAGAGCAGAAAAAGAAATACAAAAACTGCAGTCAAAGCACAAAAACTAAACAACAACCAATGCGCAAAGGAAAATGTCAAGTCCGTAATTTTCCTCCTTCAAAGAATGTCAATACAGGAGTCAGGGTTCCCACATTCGTCCAACAAAAAAAACTTAAGAGATTAACATTTTTCATTTTTCTTTTAAATTAAACATTGTGAAATGTGCAAATGAAGTATTTTCAAAATCGTCATTACTTTTACACAGGCTGGAGTACTTTCTTATACGACCAGAAATGGCTCCCCTTCATCCAAGGAGTTTGAGTTGAAAATGAAATCGAAACCTTCAAAGTGACTGGCGAGTTCTGTAGTGACGGCTGCACAACTGGCGAAAATAGTAGCCTAAATGTTGCTAAAAAACATACTAAATAATAAGCTGAAACCATCACGTACTTCATTTGTCTCCTGCGTACGTATTTGTCTCATTCTAAAAGCATGTCTTGAGTCTTGAGAAAGAACTGACCTCTTTCCAGAAGGCATATTTATAAGGATTTTCTGCTTTCTGGCGACGACATCTGTTGGCAAGTATACCTACCACTCCACTGAGCCTTTTTGGGATTTTCCCGTGGGAACGAGACATTTTCACGCAGAAAAAAGTACCCTAAACCGTGGCCCAGCTATAACCAACCTAAGTTATATCAAAATCCGTCCAGTAGTTTTTGCATGATGCTATTTCAACCACGGATTCTCGACAATTTTATTTTACAGGATGTGATCCAAAAATGTGTTACATTTTTTCATGAAACTAATAACACTATATAACAATTTTGAAATTTTTCTCTGTTCCAGCTTCAAAGTGCATTTTCCTAATCCCTTATGTCTAAAATAAATACAAAATAGCTAATGTTCCTCAATAACTTTGCCTTTGTGGCCCGAACAACGATATCAATGACATGTTGAAACGTGTCTGTTTTGTAGGCGTTTTACGATCTTTTAGAATTTCCTAGTACGTCCTGGAATCATCTAGAACTTTCTAGCACTTTCACTTTAGCAATAAAAGTATAAAATCATTTGACAACACATTTCATGCTGAGCAGGCAGGGCGTCAAGAGGTTGTTTACATCCAGCGGATGCATTTTGCTATGCTTGTGGACAATTTATAATGACAAGAGCGAAAAATTACTCGGTAAATGCGTCTGTTAAAATGAGCGAGGCCTACAAGGCATACTTTGGCATCCCTGTCAGTGATCAAGACAAGCCTTGGGTGCCTCATTTCACCTGCGAACACGGCAAGAAGAAGAACTTTGAAGGTAAATCAGGCAATTGTTACATATTAGATTACAATAAATTATAATTTGCTATAGTTTAAATGTACTTCCAATAAGAAAATTTAAAAATTTGTAATGTTCCTGGAAACTTCAGACCATTAAAAAATTAGTTAAGGCATCGTTATCCAACAATAAAAGGAGGGGCACAAATACAAAATTTCAGGTTCTTAGGCCTTTTTGTACAAAAGTGATAGCTTAATTTGTATTTGGAGCCACACGGCCCCTGCTGAGGCCTCAGAGGACTATATCAATTTTAGTGAAAAAGTACTTGGTAATAGCTAAAATTTTAGGAAACACATTATAAATATTAAACATTTCAGGTTTCTGGATTTCTGATTTTAAATTTGTAGCTTGACTTGAGATTGAGGCTGCAAGGCCCCTGCCAAGAGACTTATAGAATTTTTAATATAGATTAGCTAAATTTTTAAATACCACACTATGATTAAAAAATATTCAGGACCGTGGGCCTTTCCATTCAAATTTTATAGCTTCCATTGTATTTGAGGCTGCCAGGGGCCCTGAGGCCTAAACCAGTCTCCTGGTAACGCACTGTAAAAATATAAAGCTTCAAGTTCTTAGGCCTTTTTATTATTCAAATATTAGAACTTATATGTGATTTGGGCTTCAGGGAGACCTGAGAGCCTTATACAAGTTTTTCGTGTATATTAGCTAAATTTTTAGTAAACTAATATAAGTATACAAATTTTCAGATTTCTAAGCCTTTTCGTTCAAACATTATAGCTCTGTTTGTGTTTAGGGCCCCTGCCGGGGCCCCAGAGGACTATATAAGTTTTAGTGTATAAGAGCTAAAAGTTTAATGAATATGCAAGAATTCAGATTTCTGGACTTTCGGTTCAAAAGTTATAGCTTGATTTTTGACTGGGGCATCAGGGCCCGTGTCAAAACCCAATAGCTGTATACCAGTTTTTAGTGTATATTAGCCATATTTTTACATAATTTTCTTTAAGTAAAGAAATTTTCAGATTTCTAGACTTTTTCGTTTAACAGTTGTAGCTTTGCTCGTGCTTGGCACCTGCGGGGCTCTGCTGGCACCTATATTACATTTTTGTTCACTTGCAATATTTTTAGTACCACACAATGAATATACAAAATTTCTGGTTACTAGGCCTTTCTGTTCAAATGTTATTGCTTCAATTGTATGTATTTGGGGCCTTGGAATCTCCGGCGGGGCCCTAGAGGGTTATATCACTTTTCTTGTATATTGGTTTTATTTTTTAGAACCGCACTAAAAATTTACGAAATTTCAGGATTTTGGCCCTCTTTTTTCAAAAATTAAAAAAAGAACCATGAAATTCATAGAAGAGGCCCCAGGCCACCCAAGAGGATTCGCTATATGTATCGCACCGTCCTCTGTATCAGGCCTACGTGTGGTCAAAATTTCAATCCTCTAGGTAGCTGGTCAAAATTTAAAAAAGGAACCCTGAAATTCATACAAGTGGCTCCTGAGGGGCCTCGGGCCACCCTAGAGGGTTTTCTATATTTTTTGCACCGTCCTCTGTACAGGGCCTATGTGTGTCGAAAATTTCAAGCCTCTAGACCAATCCTTTCAAAAATTAGGGCATCAGAATGTTACGAGCGGTAGAGGGAGGATTCGCTATTCTTCAAATAGAGTTCTTTAGATTCTGACGTCAAACAGTCAAACTCTGACGTCACAAATTGCCCAAACGCAATCTAGACTCCATAGACATGACAGGAAATCAGTTGGGAAACCACAAAAGCACACGGTTTGGTCCACCCTAGAGGATCTGCTGTATTTTTTCCTCCGTCCTCTTTATAGGGCTTACGTGTGTAGAAAATTTCAAGCCTCTAGGTAAATCCTTTCAAAAGTTATGCAATGCGACATACATGGTACATAAATTTGCACCATCGTTAATAGGGTTTGAGATGGTGCTAAAACCTTAAAAATGAAATGCTTAGTCAGTTTATTTGTAATGCATCGTAAAATATTTTAAGAAATATCTCAAATGTTTAAATTTGCTATGTTTACAGGCTGGTATAGAGGAGAAAAGAGATCCATGAAGTTTGCTATCCCAAGAATTTGGAAGAAACTAACTGACCATTCAAGCAACTGCTGCTTCTATATGGTGGACCCATCAAAACGTTGAAGTGGCAAGAGGGCGCCTCCAATCATGTATCCAGACATTCCCTCATCCATCGCCCTGGTACCACACTCCTCTGAACTCCCCGTTCCTACACCTCTTGAGTAAACAGTCATTTTCAGAAGAGATGTGTGAATCAGTCAGTGAGGAAGTTATTTCAGATAACGATTGCAATTTCATGGATGCGGAGGCGAGGAGAAAGTCGTACTTCCCCAAGCAGAAAGACCTCAATGATCTGATCAGAGATCTTCGTCTTTCCAAATCTCATGCTGAGCTGCTGAACGTCCAGGCTTAAGGAGTGGAACTTGTTAGATGAAAGTCTGAGAGTTCAGAGAAAGCGTCATCGAAAATTTTCAAACTTCTTCAGAGTTCAAGATGGGCTGTGTTTCTGCAACGATGTGACCAGTCTATTTGAGGCCATAGGAATCACATGTAACCCAAGTGACTGGCGCCTTTTTATAAACAGTTCATCCAGGAGCCTCAAGGCAGTGCTACTTCATAAATGCAACAAGTATCCATCCATCCCTTTGGCTCATTCAGTATATCTCAAAAAAGACTACATCAGTGTCAAAATGTTGCTGAGTGCCATAAAGTATGAAGACTGTGGCTGGGAGGTCATTGGAGATTTCAAAATGGTGGCATTCTTGATGGGCCTCCAAGGTGACTTCATAAAGTTTCCATGCTTTCTTTGCCTCTGGGACAGCTGGGACACTTAGGCACACTATTGCAGGAAGGAGGGGCTTGGGAGGACTGAATTCTCCATTGGGAAGAACAATATAAAATGGGAGCCGCTTGTAGACCCTAGGAAAGTGTTAATGCCACCACTGCATATCAAATCAGGACTTGTTAAACAATTTGTTAGCGCCCTAGACAAGCAGTCAGCAGCTTTTAAATACTTCCAGGAACTCTTTCCACAGCTGTCGGAGGCTGGTATTTTCGTTGGACCACAAATAAAGAAGATCATTGAGTGTGATGAATTTGTCAAGTAACTAAATAGGACAGAGAAAGCAGCTTGGAAGAGTTTCATTGCATTGGTTTGTGGCTTTCTGGGCAATAACAAGTCTGAAAACTATGAGCAGTTGGTTTAGACTCTCATAAAGAACTATGATGCAATGGGATGCAGAATGTCCCTCAAAGTCCATATTCTAGCAGATCATGGGAGCTCACTCTGAAGAGCAAGGCCAGCACTTTCATCAGGATTCACAGAACTTTGAATGTCGTTACCAGGAACAGTATGGTGAAAACATGATGGGAGAATATACAGGGTGGTCCGTAAGTCTGTCCCCCCCTTTTATTTTTTGAACCGAAGCAGATATGTCAGTTTTGATGAATCCAATGAATAAGAAGTTGTGGGTGGCCTATCCCATGGTGCACTTTTCATCATCCCAAATATGCAAATTAGGACACATTCAAAATTTATCTCAAAAACCGTAAGGGATAGAGAAAAAAACCCAGGATAGAGGATTAGCAGCTAAAATGGCTGTGCTGGAGTCCTCTGATGTGACAGTTGTTGGTCTACCTTGCCGGGTCTGATGACTGACACTTCCTGTTTGCTGAAATCGTTGAACAACCTGGCTAATTGTCTTAGAAGTGGGAACTCTAGCATTGGGATATCTAACTTGGTATTCCCTGGCTGCACCTTTGTAATTATGTGCAAATCCAAAACATAAAACCATACCAACCATTTCTTCTCTAATGTATTCTGCCATTTTCAGACCTGATTGGCAGTTTCTTCCCCATTCATCAAAAAGCTTCAGCATTTAAAGGGCTAGTGGATAAAACCCAACAGGGGGGGGGGTCAGGAAGACGCAAATGCAATGTGAGTGACAATTAGCATTTGCAATTAACTTTTTTTGGGAACCGTAGGTCCGATTTGGATGATTTTTTTTGTTTTGTTTGTTTTTTTATGCTGAACAAGTTTGCAATTGGGTTTTTTTCTCTATACCTTACGGTTTTTGAGATAAATTTTGAATGTGTCCTAATTTGCATATTTGGGATGATGAAAAGTGCACCATGGGATAGGCCATCCACAACTTCCTATTCATTGGATTCATCAAAATTGACATATCTGCTTCGGTTCAAAAAATAAAAGGGAGGGACAGACTTATGGACCACCCTGTATATGGGAGATTCTTCGAGAAAGTGATTTGCAATACGGTACCAAATGTAGAGAAAGTACGCATTTCTAATTCTTTTTCAAACACTTTCACTATATTTTGCATTTACAGTGAAAATATATTATATATACGAAGGTTGGGGCAAAAGTCATGGCAACTATTTTTTTTCTTGAAGATACCAGTCCAGTTGGAAAATGTGACATATACAGACGAAAGGACAAGGTGTTAACTACATGTGTGGACAATGAATAGCACTGAAATATCGTAACACACGAATTTATTACGGTAGTATAGAGGGCAATATGGCCTTCACGGTTGCTCATCACTGGTTGACACATGTCCTTGCTGAAACTGTCCTACCCACCGTGCTACTGTATGGTATGGTAGGGCATTGTTCCCAGGGGCTTCCACTAATTCACTGTGACATTCCTCCATCGCATTTCTCCCTCTGGGAACGGCTATTTTGATGTAAGCGCGCTGCTCAACACGGGTTACTTCCATTTCGCACAACACTCACCAACTGACTGATTTCACAGCCCTCGCTGCGCTACTATCAACTAATACAGAGCCATCTTTTGTTCTGCATACACACTATAACTGCAGAACTTCCACAAGACACATATATGTTTGTGATCCGTTCACATATCTACAAGAAAAAAAATAGTTGCTATGACTTATGCCCCAACTGTCATATATTCTTTATATGTATTTGTGTATAAAAGATAAAAATTAAGAGTTTTTGTCACATAAATATGCATCTTTGCTTGCCTGTGATCACAAAATCAAAGTTTATAAAGTTGTTTTTGCATACATTCTAGACATAAATATTTGAAGTATACCACTTAGAAGCCAGGAACAAAAATTGTGTTACATAGTGTAATTATTTTGCCGTGACGAATTATTGCCCTTTACATTGTTTTGCGTGTGCCTCATGATTCTTATGAAAGCATTGAATTGCTGGAAAGCAAACACTGAAAATGTCGTTAACAATGGAAGAAATGTAACACACTTTTGGATCACCCGACATATGGATATAGATTTCATTTCCATTCCATTTCCTTTCTTTCTTTCTTTTTGGTTCATAATAAGTTGTCTCTCATAATTAGAAAGAAAAATAAATTACCTCAAACATGAGTGGAAGGACTCGCGAAAGTTTACATTTTTTTTAAATGTGTTTGTGGGAATCTTATTTTATCTCTATTAACAAAAATGGGTATTTGTGTGTGTGTGTGTGTGTGTGTGTGTGTGTGTGTGTGTGTGTGTGT
>JAHWFO010034709.1:15458-35423 GCA_023313115.1 Rhysida immarginata | reverse complement strand
TGTGTGTGTGTGTGTGTGTGTGTGTGTGTGTGTGTGTGTGTGTGTGTGTGTGTGTTTGTTTGTATGTGTATAATCGCGAAACCAATGGGCGTCAAACTTTTTATGATGTTTTAACATAGTTCGGGAAATGTTTTCTTACCTGCCATGGATTTCCGCAGGTTGCTAGGGTTTTATGAGTGAATCCGCCTAGTTTTTCATGAAACAATATATATTTAAATTTATAAATTCAACAATAATATACTATCTACAGCAATATGACAATCCACAATAACAATCTACAATCCACTGTTACACTGAACAATATTTTTCTTCTTCTTAATGTACTGTCTCTTATCGGAGGTTGTGACCAAATTGTTAATGGCATACTAGGAATATTAATGTGGTGGTTTTCCGTTGCCTTCTGCAAGATTAGTAAGGAACAATCACAATATCCACATTTGAAAAGTATTAAAATTACAAAAAAATATGACATTTTATTAAGCAACGGATTTATCATGGGAATAACGTTGAAGTCATGAGTGAATTAAATAAGCTCTATACAGCTAGCCAAAGCTGGCAAAAAAATAAAATTTAGTCATTGAAAAATTTACCCTGTTCAATTAACGTGTGCAAATTCAGGTATTACTCTAGTTGGTTCCTAAATTATCAATTGTAAATATAGAAAACAAAGTTACGTTTGCATTTTTTAAAACAGTCTGTTAAGTGTCCCATATTTATTTATTTATTTATTTAGTTAAAGGATTACATTAGGCCCATGGGGGGCCATTATGGTCAAAAATCTGACCGACAAGAAGGCTCCCCAGGGCTAAAGTACATTAAATAAATTACCCGATTAGGGACAGAATTAAACACGAGGACAAATAAATAAAACAAACATAAAATAAACACATAGTTATGTGACTATAACTGGTCGTAAGCATAAATAATTACTATTACTTAAGCATAAACAGTTACTAATACTACTGGAGCTAACAGCAAATCAAACACAAATCGTACTGATAGTAATAGTAATATTAGTGGCGCTCTTGGACTTAAAACAATACTAAGATATAAGTAATTAATCGAAACAAATCCCAAAGTAACAATCCTATCAATCTAAGTTTAAATCTGAGTAGCCAAAGGTAGATGAGAAACATAAAGCTTTAAAAATTTGTAAAAGCTTGAATAAACCGGTAATGCGCGTAGTTCACACGGTAAAAGTGCCCAACATCTTATGCCTACGTAAGAAAGACAACACCGACGGTAATTGTGTTTAACTAGTGGAATATTTAGATCATGAGACGCTCTAGTTAGATAATGATGATTGTCAGCATTAACAGCTAACTTAATAGGAGTAGAAATTATCAAAATTGAATTCACAGCTTTAAAAACAAAAGCACAAACTCGAACTAAAATAACTGATAGACAGTAAGAATGTGAAAATCGCTAAAATATCGAGATACTGATGAAAATTTAGGAAATCTGAGGAAAGTTCGGAGAAACCATTTCTGCAATTTAAATATTCGTGTAAGGTTCCATGAGGTAGAGGAACCCCAGAAAATTATATTAGAGCACAGAGAGGAGTGAATCCACGCATAATATAGTAACAAAAGAATTTTATGAGGCAAATACTGTAGTCTGGAGATAATTCCTTGTTTTATGTTCAACTTAATTAATAAAGAATCAATGTGCTGGTCCCAACTGAGATCATGGGAAATAATAAGACCTAAATATTTAAATGAAGACACTGTGGACAGTAAATTACCATCATAGTATAAAGGGAGAGAGCAAGGTACTCCACGCTTATTCCTCTGATAGAAGACCATGGTTTTTGTTTTTTCCGGATTTACTTGCATCGAATTTTTATAGGACCAGACCTTCAGTTCTGTAAGCGCGATATTAAGCGTAGAAATCATTAGGTCGACAACTTGACTTGCAGCAATAAGCGCTACATCGTCAGCATATAAGATTATTCGAAAGTGAATACTGGATGATATAGCCAGGGGTAGGTCGTTTATAAACAGAGAAAATAGTCAAGGTGAAAGAATTGAGCCCTGGGGCACTCCTAAATTCCTGGTTAGCAAATGTGAGGATATATCTGAGTGGGAGAGAAAATAAATTCTATTGGTAAGAAAACTCTCTAGCCAATCTAAAGGGAGCCCACGTATACCATAAAAATTTGATAATTTATATAAAAGCAAGTCAGCAGGTACCGAATCAAAAGCTTTCGCAAAATCAACATAGACAGCTGCGACATAGTTGTTAGAGGCCATCTCGCTCGAAGTAAATTCTATAAGTTCGTGACATGCGGTTTCTACGTTTCTTTTTGGTACAAACCCATGTTGGCAGGGAGTAATAAACGAATTGTCGTAGACAAATTGTGAAAGACGTTGGTAAAAAAGTCTCTCAAATATTTTTGCAAATATCGGTAATGCCGTAATTGGACGGTAATTCGAATAATCGGATGGTTCTCCTTTTTTAAAGAATGGTGTAACTCTGGCTATTTTTAGCACTTCAGGGAAAATCCCAGTCGTTAACGTCTTATTGAATAAAAAAGCAAGAGGCAAAACGCTTTAAATTAACAATATTCGGAACACTTCGAGCTTTTACATAATAATTGTTCTTTTTCTTTATAGCTGTCAGAATATCCGGCGTAATCCATGGTTTCCTGGCTATGCTGCCCGAATTACGACCGTTAAAAACACGTTTATAGGGAAGATAACGATCGCATCCGTCACTAACATGCTTTAAAAAAATATCAAACAGTCTATTAGTGTCGAAGGCTTCAGGTAATAAAGAGACCCAATTAGTTAGGGATAAGTAAGATTTAAAAATCTGAAGCCTGTGATTGGAAATTACACGTTTGCGAATGGTACTTGGCTGTTGAAACACCTGAGTGTTCGAATCCAGAATTGTTAGTAGAGGGAAGTGGTCGGAGACTGACATATCAATGGACCCGCTAAATTGAAAATTTAATGTGGTGAAGCAAGCATCAATTGCTGAATAAGTCCCATGAGGGGACGAAAAGTGCGTATATTAGGGGGCCGCTAACAATAAACCTGAGCGTAAAATTGGATCTAAAAGAAGGTTCAAACTAGGAGATGGGGAGCTTAAGTCGATATTAAAATCACCTATCAATGTTAAAGGTTTACCAAGATGTTGTAACTCGATCAATTTAGAGGCTAAATAAGAACAAAACTTAGATATGAACCCGGAGGGTGGACGATAAACCGTCTTAATAATATTAAATTAAATTAAATTAATTAATAAATTAATTAAATTAATAATCTAAACAACCCGCGGGTTGCCCCCAACAGGCCGAAGCCCAACACGGGGTTTTCTTTTGATAATAAAGGACAATCACAAACATCCATGCCCCAGGCGGGACTCGAACCCGCGACTTGCTGGTTGCGAGAGCGATAAGACCTGCGCCTCAGCGCTCTCGGCCAACAAGCCGGCAATAATATATTTGTTATTAATGATTGTCATCAAGGTTTCATAGTCTTCAGTAATTCCAGTGAATTGAGATAAAACAGAGTATCTCAACGTTCTCAAGATGTAAATAAAAGACCGCCTCCACGTTTCCTAGTACGGTTAACAGAGACGACATTATAACCATTAATGGGTTGAATCTCGCTTTGATCACGACACCAGGTTTCAGCAAATATAAGCAAACTGGGGACCAATTCAATCGCACTTAAATTAGCCTGAAAGCAGGAAAGGTTAGCGTGAAGACTCCTAATATTTAAATATAATAAGGAGAGACTTGTACTCAAGGTCGAAGCATTCAAACTGGTAATAGCGAGATTAATATCTTCTGTGGATATCGGATTTCTAAAAGGCACTGTGGTTTAAAACTGTTAAAAGTACCAAAAATTAAGCCCAAGAGCAAGGTTAAACACCCTAATAATTTAAATTTAAAACTATGTTAACTAATACTGAAAAATAAAAAACTAAAAAGTAAAGCTGAATATGTACAAAACAAAAAAAACTAAAAAAACTCAATGAAAACTACTAGCAATCGGAGTAAATAAAAAACAAATAACATTAAAGTACTAAAATTGGAAAAAAATATATATAAGAAAATATGAAAAAGAAAAAAAAAAATATTAAAGAATATAAAAATGAAAATAATAAAATCAAGTCAAATTAAAGAAAAAACACATAAGCGAGAGAGAGAGCGAGCAAAAATAAAAATAGACAATGCCAATCAATAATCAGTAACAGATAACTAATGATAACTGTAAAGTTAGTGCATAACATGGTACATATATCTTGGACCTATCAATAAATTTACCGGAAGAAACATAAGGACTAAGAAATTAAATTGATTAAAAAGCCAGTAATTAAAAGAAAATCTGCGAAGTTAGAATGGATTAAGGGGCACTGGAACAACAGAAAGTGTGAAGGTCCGAGGCACTTAAGATCAATCATGATTTTCCTTGAGCGTCTTTGCCAAATATTCTCCCACCGAAGCTCCATGCGTTAGAAACCCCAAGCTTGGATTTGGCATCATGGAGGAGTTTATATCGAGCCGTAGTGAGATCTTCAACTATTGCTAGTCGGGGCTCTCGGGTTTTCAACTTGTTCCTGTTCTTTAGAATCGAGTCTCTAATAGAGTAAGTAAAGAAACGCACAATAACAGGACGTGGGACATCAGACGCTCGAGGACCCAACCGGTGTGCTGCAACGATGTCAGAAGAGTTGACCGGGACATCGCAATTATCTCGAAAGAATGCCGACATAACACCAACCAGTGGCTCAGATGGCTCTTCCGGCAATCCAAACACACGGAGATTAGCTTGGCGAGAATGTTGTTCAAGAGTATCTATTGCGGTAAAGGCCTCGTCGATCTTAGATTTGCCGTCGGAGAACACATTATCTTCGAGTTTAGAACATTTATTTTGAAGTAATTTATAATTTTTCTCCAGAAGCGTCTGCTGAGATGATAATCGTACTCAATTCAGCAGACAGGTCAGCAAACTTACGATCCATACGAGCCATAAATTTATCGGCCATCTTGTCAGTAAAACGTTCAAGGAATTCAGGGTCGTCGAAGAGCTTAACAACTGCTCTCTCAATCTGCGATGCAATGGAATCGTCGCTGACGGTCTCGGGGGGTGAATCCGACGGAGCCGACCGAAGATTTGAGGGCTTCGAGCTATTAGCAGAGTTTTTACCCATCATAAAAATCCAGAGTAAATCAAAAATTAGCTTCCTACCTTCGAAAGATTAATCGCTGATAAAACTGCCAGCCAAGGTTATCGTGTCTGCCTTTAACCTGCTGTGAATGTAATGTTCCGGCAAGAAAATATCTTGAATGAAGCCAATTCTCGTTGCAATATTAACAAGAGAAATTATTGTCAGTTTACACTTAGGTCCATATAGTCTGAAGCAGCTGAGACAAGTAAGTAGCCATAGAATAAATTAAAATTTGTTAGTTCATATTCATAAGCTCGCTCTCGCAAAAAAATTAATGAGCGCTCATCCTGAGCGACCGACCATGATGGAAGCGAAAGTGGAAGTGCATAATGGGTTCAAATCTATGCTAATTAATTTGGATAAAGATAATATATAAACATACTTAAGCTACAAACAAGCCTCAAGGAACGTAGTTAAGTGAAGCTGGTATTTTACTTATGTGGCACTTAGGGGGGGACTTACAAAATTTTTGGTATTTATTTAAATCCTCTCATTTTGCTAGTACAAAGTAGTATTATAAAAAGATGACAAAATAAAAAATTTCATTCATCTATCTTCCATAGTTTCAAAGATACAGTCATTATTGTGAAACTGGTAAAAAAAAATGTAATGAACGTTTTACAATGTTACTTTTTATTTCTATAGTAGAAACCGTATATTACTCAATAACAATAAGATATTTATTAATTTGTTAATATTGTTTCATGGACAAAATAAAGGATATTTTAAAAAACATTTTTCACCATTTTATGTAGAAAATAATTTTTATAAATTTTTGTGATTAAAAATATGGATTTTTCTCATTGAGAGACATATGGATTGAATTCCTCATATGTCATTCATTTGGAATAACATTTTATTTGTTAATGATGTCTTTTAATACTGCACAAACTCATGATGTTGGACATAAGTAACATTTTGAGAAAGATGCTTTAAAAATTTTGAAACTGAAGTCAGACAAAACACACATGTTAGAAATGTTTAATAATTTTTATTCATATTAATCGGAGTTATGTAGAGCAAATAACATAGTATTCTTTCCATTGTGTTAAAATTAAATGTAGCCTATAATAATATGTATTGAGAATAGTGCATATTCTTTTGATGTTTTTTTGTTGTTGTTCTTTACCTGTATATACCATAAATGTGGCTTAATCCCCTCTTGATCTGATATATTCAATTTAAAAGAATCCATACAAGTATCTATTGCACATTATTATTTTAAATATGTCAAATCACATATAGTAATTGAATAATTTGAACAGTCCATACCTGATACATATTTACAAATTATGTATTAATCCTTCATTGATCATTACTATATGATTATGAAACTTTTGGAAAAACAAATACTTAATTCTTCACTGCTGCTTATTGTACAAGTCAGAAAGAAAATTTTAAGAGTCATAACTTTAATTAAGATCATAAAATCATAAAAGTTAAGATTATAGACTTCTTACAATTTTTTTAGAACACCCAAAAACCCAAATGAGATGAAACAAAAATTGCTGAGTGATGTCCTCAATGCAACAATTAATATACAGTTGGGTTCCATAAACCTCAGGAGATATTCTTTAATAGTCTAAAGGGAAACTTCCAAATGCAATGTTTCCAAAACTAAATTATTCTAGGGATATCTTTGACAATCCTCATTCTAACAGAAGAAAACTTAAGGACCTTACTTTTTAAAAAAATTATTAAACCTACTTATAAGAAGGGTGTATATGCATGCTCAGGATGCTAAATAGCATACATCCATTATTTAGTAATTTCAGATAACATCAATTTGCCAAAGTAGAAAAATGTTTTCATAGATTATTTTCATTACTAAATACAGTAGTACAGATATTACACAAATGGTTGTTAAATCTTATAATTATAGCAGAGTTTTATCAAAATGAAGTATTGAAATATATTATTGAGAATACAACAATTCACTTATAATGTTTTTTATCAAAAAAATTTTAAGGATGAAAGAAGTTCAACAATAATCATAAAATAATGAGAAATCCTTCTTAGGGTAAAATTTAATTTTTTAAAGATAACTTGAAACAACATGTGTAAATATTAAATTTAAAATGTTAGCATTTCATAGTACTAGTTAACCAGAAAAGTTCTTGCTGTTTGTATGTTGCCATAAAAGGAGGTGACAGAAGATATGCAAATGAGTGTACAATGTAGTCAAATATCTGTTAGAGGGGAACAGGAAGGTTAAACAACTAAGATATATATAGAATATATAAAGAAGAACTGACCTTATGATCTGTGGATACTTGTGTATAGAAGAAGGAAGGATACCACTTTTCCACAAAAGAGTTTTAATAGTCATAGATGTATACATTTCTGCTACCAGATAGCCATCATCAGTATGAGGAAGGTTAGCCTATATAAATACAGGGCTGTTGGGCATTCACATCAATCACATCTCGTGCAGAAGTGACGACAAATGGAGATATGGAAGGAAATGGATAGCTTTATGACTTCATGTGGGCTTGTGCACCAGCATCAAGTCACCGAATGTGTCTTGCTTTTGGGGATGATGCTGTGAATAAATGCACCGCAAGGCATTCGTTCCAGAAATTCAATAGAATTTGCCATTTCTGATAAACCCTATAGTCCAATGTCTCTGGTGGACTAGATGCCAAATGGTTCACTACGAGCTGCTCTCAACTACCATCACTGGGGACCTGTACTCCCAGTAGTTGGAATGTGTGCAACAGGCATTGCAGAAGAAGCAGCCAGCATTGGTGAATCTCAAAGGGATACTATTCCTTCATGACAATGCCTGGCCGCATGTGGCACAGTTGGCCAGGGAAATCATAGAGCGGCTTGGCTGGGAAGCTTTGTGTCATCCACCTTACTCACCAGATCTTGCTCCAATGGATTATCATCTTTTCCATTCTCTGGACAACCATTTTTGTGGAAAATCCTACACCAATGATACAGATCTGCGAAAGGCACTGTTTTACAGCCAGGGGATTGATCAACTGGAGACACGTTGGAAGAAGGTGCTAGATGTCAATAGGGATTACTTTGGGGACTAGTGATATGCTACTTTTAGTGTACATCATTTTGTATTCCAGAATTAAAAATAACAAGAACTTTTGTGGTCACCTAGTATTATATCATTCATTATTTACAGGAGATCTAATCTTTTTTTCTGAAATATGAAATACTTGATTTATCATGCAAGTGGCATTTCCGTCTTTTGGAAATTGAAAATGTCTTTTTATCAATTAAATATGCAAAATGGCTAAAAGTACAATGGTGGTTTGAGTAAGAATGATGGATATTTTGCTCTTTTCCTGTCAATGACTAGTCGAGGGATGGGGGTGTATATATTCTGGCAGTTGAGTATAATTTTAAAAGAAAATTAGCCTAAACTTTTAGGCCTAGGGTGTACACATTACTTTACACTTTTCTCTCAATATTTTCTCTCTTACTGTATGCAAGTTTATTTTCGTTTTTTCAAATGAATATTATATTTTATTATTATTTAAGATGACAAACGAAACAGTAGTATTGAGAATAAAAAATCGTAAATCTTATAGTAACATGAACTTGTTTTACAGTAAACTTCGTGTAATTCGAATTCAAACACAACAACAAAAAATTCGAATTAGGCGATAATTCGAATTATGCGATATTGTTCACACTAACCTAAAAACTATGTGTTTTGGATTATGGGTAATCAGTATACATATGTACATGTATTGAAAAAAAGCAATGAAAAGAAACATTTGAACTGGCCTGTTTATTTGAAATACATGTAATCGTTATGTGATTTTTGAACAAGAATGCTGGAATATTTTTTCATCAGTTCATTGTTCAGTCTCTCACAGAGTTCGTTGATCTCATTTGATGACAAAGCTAACCCAAATGCTCGAATGGTTTGGAGAGCATTGAACGCTTTACCCAGTGATGGACGTTGTTCTCTTGATTCGTCATCTTCATCATCATTATCGCCGTCAATAATTTCAGGATTGGGATTGTTCACTTGCTCCACTATTTGATCATCATTGAGCTGTTATGTCTTTGTCGATGTCAACATAATCTTCAAGATTACAGAGCAGATCCCCATATATGGAACACAGACTACTACAAACGTTATAGAGAGTCCTTATGATACGGAGCACAACCCCTAATTTATCTGCTTATATGTACTTAAAGCACCAATGGAAAGCTAGTGCCAAATCTCAAAGGTGGATTGGCTACTGTATCCAGTCAGGCTTCTGGATAATCGGCCAATTATATTTTTACACTAAACTCTGCATGTAGTAACACAGTGCTTGTTCAGATCAATCTGGCAATTAGTCACAAATTATTTTCGCAGTAACTATGGCATTCGAATTAGGCGATGAAAAATACATTAGTTTGTATTAAATGTACATGATGATTGATTCCAATTGGGCGATAATTCGAATTATGCGGTAATATTTTGTATTAAATGTAAAGGATTTCAAACGTTCCTTGCAATTTATACGAATTAAGAGATAATTCCAATTAGGCGTATTAATTATATTTACCGGAAATTTTCATTATTAATATAAATAAATAAACATAGATTACAGATTAACAGTCTCTTAATATATCAGTTAGTTATCATCACTTAGGATAGAAGCAAATGAGGTTTCATACATTCCTGGACCCACGTTTCACACTAAACGTGTTTATCCAAAACCAATGATCACACATAGTGATTTAGTTGTTATGTATTGCCAATAACCCATCTTATTTTCGTTAGGATCCGTTTTCTCGACAGTCTGATTGGGGTAGAAACTTGTCTCCTGGGAACTTGTCTCCTTGAACTCCACTGAAAACAGAATAACGATGGCTGCTGCTTCTTCTGCTTATTTTCGAGAGCTTGTATCAATTAACGAAACATGCATGATCTCTAAAATCAAATAAAATTATGTACTTTTAGACGACTATTTAATATATGTTTTCTTTAATCAGTCTTCCAAAATTTCAATTTAATTAATGCCCAGTTCAGCAGCTGTCCATTTTAAGCTCTTCATACTAGAGAAAATGGAAGTTGAGATAGGTGCAGACATAAGAATTAACGATCAGTAATAATGTTAATTATGTATTAAATTGATAAATAACGATTTTGAACCTGTCAAATAACGTTTAATTTACATTTAAAAATAACGAAAATTTTCCTTGGAATGTTTTGTAATGAGTGACAAAAAAAGTTTTGGCACTGCTTTTTCGTTGAGGAGAAATAAATTGTTTTCGATGCGAGTGTTGAAATTCTCACCATAGACATAAGGTTAAAAGCTTAAAATATACTAAAAAATTTCGGACACTTGCTAAAAATCAAGTTTTAATCGTACGGGCATGAAAAATGTACCAATCGAAAGAAAAAGCTTGAATGCAGGTACGTTTTTTGTTTGTGTGCCGATATCTATTAAAATATTTTTATAAGAGCCACTTAAAATCGTGTTCCCATGTTAAAGAATAGGGTAGTCGCGCTAAGCTGTCACAGAGGACGGCTTTCTAAATTCCTGGGTAAGTAAAAACTTTTTTAATATTCAGTTACATTCTATCAATACACAAAGAGAGTCAAAAGTCTGTTACCCCCAATAGAATTTCAAAACAAATTTGTTGCAGGCAACATGTAGGAAGTGTAACGGTCAAGAGTGCGGGAAAATCTTTCTTCTTGTTGTAATGACTCCTCTCAATTACGTTTCTTCAGTTTAACCTGGAGCCCTCTAACTAATTGTCCAACGCCAATCAGAAACTTCTTTTTACCTACATCTTATACCCTAAGACAGTTATAAAGAACACTAAAGACGCTATGGGTCTGATATAATGAACGGGGCTTTATTAAAAAAAACCTTTCTGTACAAACTTGTTTGCTGTATGCCAAAATACAAGTTTCCTGATATAAATCCTCAATACTTACTTAACCCGAACTTTTGGTGCCTGCTCCTCCCAGAAATAAATAAAAAGAAATTTGTAATTAAAGTTCGATGACTGACGGCAATTTACGGTCTAATGAAGGTAATTAAAAACAATTTATATATTAACTTGCATTACTTTTACATTTCATGTTCTTTAAAATAAGTTCTTCTCAAATAATATAATTGCAATTATAAACTTGTTAAATATCAAAATCTTTGATAATAATTAAACTTAATATATATTTAATAGTTCATTTTAATCATTTTCTTTTTTTTCTTCTTCTAGGTAAAACCAAGATTGCCCAGGGTAAGAAAGACTATGAGTTTATCTCTTTTACGTTCGAAATCTTTAGGTTTAAATCGAAGGGTTTGTTCATAAGAGTCTGTTTTATAAACCGTTATTTAGCTAGCCTTTTCGTTTCTTTTTCTCTTTCATTTATAGGGAAATGACAGACTGTTCGATTTGGCCTTTTTTCATGGCTACATCTCTTTTTTTCCCTGTTCGCCTACGCACTGATCTTCTCGGCCGCCAAGAGAAGTCTCTCCCTTTCAAAAAAAACTTCGCGAGCCACAAGAATACACATCGCCAAAGTCTTGTATCTTACAACAAGGCCGCTCCATAAACTTTTTTCCAAGAAAATATCTTTTAAAACTATCTTAGTCAACATTATTCATTCTTTATTTACAGTCTGTACCAGTAAAATTCTTTCATTGCCACTCTGCTAATCGTTCAGATACAATATTTCAAATAAAAAATATCTAATAACTGTCTTTATATGTAGTGTCAGAGTAGACCTGGAGCACCCAAAGATAAATTTGTGATTGGGCCCAATCATAGAAAAAAAAATTTTTCTTTAATAAAAATCCCTGTTTTTAGGATTTTGGGTGCAACAAAAGTTAGGTAGGGACTAAGCAACGATTGTGTCAATTTTGACCTTTAACCTCGAAGTTTGCACCTTGCAATTTGTAATGTTGTAATCGTTACATAGGTAGAGAAAGATTTCCAGCTGCACAGTTGTAGAGCTGAAAACGCTGATTTTAACAAAACAAAAAGAAATTAAAAATAAACCCAGTCATTGACGTGCAATGGCTGCAAAATATGGAGGTGCCCATTTATGCTGGGACCTCGGAGGAAGGAAGAAAAGGAGCTGCCCACTCTAATACTCCCTGTACTACCCGATTAAAGCTGGCTCACGTAATGCAATCCGGGACTACACCCAAAACACATCTATAACACAGCTATACCAATGCAAACAGTCGTGATTTGAAATTAGATTTGAGTAGTAATTTTAAAGCAGGAATTAAATTTTAATTTTTATGAGAGAAAGTAATTTTAATGCAATATTATAAATGAATCAATAAAATGTGTAATAAAAATTTGAATGTCCGAGAAAGCTCAGAAAATGAAACTTTAAATTCCATTTTTTACTTCGGTAATATTAATAAATTTTATAATATTTTAGAAGAAAAATTAAATTCAAATGCTTGAGATATATTTCTGATTTACTTAGGAATTGAATATGCAAACATATTTTTAAATATTTTTACAGGGGTTTGTGTATAAAAATATATATAATTATAAAAATTCTAAATAATTATAAACATATATAATTATAAATAAATATATAAAGTAATTAACTACAGTGAGCATACAACACAGAATAAAAAACAATGATAATTTATTTATATATTAACATATTTCAATAATTTTACATATTCGATATTGAAAAAAATGCATGAAAACCAGCATGGGTATAAATTTAAATTTAATTATTTTCCTTAATACATAAGGTATTCACTCTATTATGTAAATACAAAAAAACCTGACATTTTTTAGTTTTCTTTTAGCATTTGTTCAGTAATGTAATATAATGTACACAAGGAAATATTTCATATGTTATAATTTTAACAGCAAAAATAACTTTTGGTAATGAGATGACCTTTCCACAGCATCAAGTGCTATCATATACAATGCAAATTTTTTGGTTTTTTTGTGAATAATTTCAAAAATATTTTTTATAACTTTAACAAATAATAATGAAGAAAAATTAAACAAAAAGAATGACAAAAAGACAGGTTTAATCTCAATGATTTAAAAATTTCTAATACATATTTTATATGAATTAATTTAACACAGTTAGTCTTCTAATAATTTTGACATGTAACCTGATGAAACTTTACAAAATTTTGAGATTAATTAGAAGATAAAATAGTAAGTTTCAGTTTCAGCTTGAACACAAACTTAACTTGGAACCAGATTGGCATCAAAGGAGTGTCATCTTAGTTCAACTCAAAAAGTTACTGGTTCCAAATTAAGTTGTGTTCAACCCAAAACTGAAATTTGCTATTTTATCTTATAATTCATGTTAAAATTAAATAAATACAAAAATTGCATTGATAATTATAGTAATTTGGCTGTCAAAAAAGTCCTTTGAAAACAAATATTTCAAAACTATTATTTTTAAGCTTAAGCTTATCAATAAATAAATCTATATGAACGGGAAAAAATAAGTCCTCTCTGATATTAACTACTGCCTTTTAGAATGTATTATTTTCGTAAACTGTTTTCTAATAGAATTATGATTTCTTTATTATGCTTTTACAATAGTAATTATAGGAAACGTTGAAGTAATTTTTGCAATTGCTGAATAGAAAGGTATTCAATAATATTAACTGCATAATAAATAAATTTATTATGATTATAAGATACACAATCAAGTAGAACACTCCGATAAAATCAACGTGTTATCAAGAAGAGCTCTGGTGTTTTCGGTGTACTTGTCCTAGATTGCATTTCGACTTCCGGCTTCAATCTACACAGGTCATTTAATCTCCTGTTCTTCCTTCCTCCGAGGCTTGGAACTGCACTAAAGGCAAGTTTTCTAAAAAGCCTGAGACGAAGCCATACAAAATCTTTTCTGTGTACCTTACTCCTTAGTGTAAGGCAATCATTGTAGAAAACAGGTCCCACCAAGATGCTAGTCCATAGTCCACATCACACATTTATTCTCCAGTTCTGCTGATGTGTTGCATCTCGCAGCCATCGGGAGTTTAACCTCTGCCCAGTAATAAATGTTAAATTTGATAACTACTCCATCTCGGGAAAATTGGGCCTCGTCTGACCACAGAACATGGTGAACAAAACCAGGAGTTTCTTCAAAACAACACAAAATCTAGTTGCGAAACTCCATATATTTATCATAATCCTATGCTTTCAGTTCTTGATGGCAGTGCACATGGAAGCAGAGGAAATGATGTGTACCTTACACAAGCATATACGCCCTTGGCGAGAGCGGCAGGACCTGTGCTTTAATGCTCTCGGCCACTGAGTCAGCTGTAGTATTTATTTTTAATGTTTTTTCTTTTCTTTTTTCTCTTTTTGTTAAAATCAGCGTTTTGAGCTTTGTTGTTTCTTTGTTTACAACTGTACATTAGGAAAATTTTCTCTACATGTAGCAGTTACAAATTGCAAGGTACAAAATTTGAGGTCAAAGGTCAAATTGTTTAGCCCCAACCTAATTTCCTATATGTTACCAGCAACAGATTTGTTGTATTTTCACTCATTTTAAAATTGTATGGGGGGGGGGGGTAACAGACTTTTGACTCGCCCTATATTATGTATAAGTTGTTTATGCGTAATTTTCAACTCAAGCTGATAAAAATGTGTGTTCAATTGAATTTTTTCATATGAAGTATCTTGTTTTTTAAGCATAAGGATTCTCTAAAGTCTATGTTCAAAATGTATTGTAACTGTGAATAAATATAAAGACAGAAGAAAACACAACCTCTTGTCCACATTAAAGTTTTATAACCCGTATGCGCATTTCGATTCTCCTTGGCAATCATCAATCAGCAGAATACATGGTACCTATTCACGTGAGTATTTTGATTAATGCTGTGGATACGGTCACAGCGCCGTGACTTGTCTGCGTTCACGATGGTCGAAAAAGGGAAGTGACGTGATGAAAGATAGAGCAGGCGCTTTGCGCAACGCATGATTCACGTCGACGAAACAGCACTTTGGCAGGCAATAATCATTCAAAGGAGTCGTGCGCATACATGAATATGTAAACGAATTACGTGCAGATAGTGAAATCACACAATTCACGAAATATGCAAGTTCCTATTGCTCATTCCATTAATTGTGCAATGCCTTTTGGCTGTCCAAATGCGAAAATTGATACGAGGAGGGGGCCCCCCTTTTTGATCGCCGCTGAGCGTCCCTAAACATGGCCTCCGGTGTGCGATTCACACATTGCACCTGTGCTGGCGGTGGCCTTGGTTAAATCTGTGTATAATTTTTCACATTTGTAATAAACTTTAAATGATGAAATCTCACTTCAGTCGGTAATTTGTACAATTCATGGAATGAGTTGCGTATTTCGTGAATTGTCTGATTTCACTATCTGCGGGTAACTTGTTTACATATACGCGAAATCATTCGCGAACTACTCCTTTGAACTATTCTCGCTTGCCAAAGTGCCATTTCAATCATCACTAACCATCCGTTCCGCAAATCGCATGCTTTGGCCTTGATCGCGTCACTTCTCTTTTTCGACCATCGTGAACTCTGACAAGTTTTTCAAGTGGCATGAGTTGTAGCGAGTGAGTGAGGCAGTGAAGTGAACGAACGGGCAGCACATGCTTTGTGGTTATATCACGTGGAAAATGTCATTCTATTGGCTGCTTTTTAGGTATATTGCTTATTGTTGCCTGCAAAAAGGAAATTCGCTTTCAGTAAGATGGTAGGCGGGGCACGCACTTGCGTGGCAGCTGCTTCCGGTGGGCAAGAAACTTCGTCAATCTCTCTTATTGGTAGTATACGTTTCAACGGAAAATGTATCGCCTACAGGATTTAAAAAGGCTGAAAATTGAAGATGTTATAAAAATTTATAATAGAGTTGACCTTGTGACTGGTGTCAGTGTGGTTTTGTTTTTTTATTTTTGTGTGATACACTGCTGTATTATGAGTTATTCACTTTTTCTGCTTGTTTCTTTATGGAATAAATTATGGAGGCATGATCCTTTGTGTGTGCATGTTTGTTTGTGAAGCATGGCTTGTTGCATTTTGTGAGTACTGTGTTGGGAGTTTTTATGCTAAGTCGTTTGATTTTATTGCTTTGCGTTATTGTCTTAATTTTAAACAGCCTTCATTAATTGTAGAAGGTAGGGAAGCTGTAACAATGCTTGCGTTTGATCTGCTTCAAAGCAGTTTTTGTGGCAGCTTTTCTAGTAAATTATAAGCAACAAAGGCAAGGAGTCTTGCAGTTTATTGAGAGAGAGAGAGATCTTGTGGTTAGGTGCCGAGCAGGGACGCTGCTCGCCTGTTGAAGAGGTGTGTTTTTCACCTAAGAGGAGTTCCATGAAAAGTTTTGCAGCTAAAAGGAAAAATGGGAGTTATCGGTTTCATTTGCAACCAGTTGTGTTTGGTTGCAAATACAGTGGATCCCGTCCTGTGGAATGTATATATAGTTGGAATCAACTAGAAACACGACCTGGTCGAATGCTTTATAAAGAATTGCGCCTCCCTGATGTTCTTCTGTTTCAGAAATCGAACAAAGACAATCGTCCCAGTTCAGAAAACATCAAAGAGCAACCGTCATGCTAGTTGGTGAGACAATTCTATTCTTTTCGTTTTGTCTACTTTTGTCCCGATATTGGCAGTTTTTTATATATAAACAGGCCGGGTCAAACATAGAATAGAACAGTTTGCCCTCGCTGTTGCATACTGACCAACGTTTACTGTTAACGCCATTTAGTACCCCATAACTGCGTCAGTATAAAAGTAATTCCGTGTTTTCGACATGAATGAATAACATTGCGAGTTGGTTGTAACTGGATTGGACTATGTCATCTGTTGTATGAGTACAAGGTGATGTTAAATGGTCACCTAGTTCGCCGAGCAGATTTAGTGTTCAGGATTATATTGCTTGCCTAAAATTTCCCTTGATGCTACCCGGCTATATGCCTGGGGCCTTATAAAGTGGAGCTTAGTACATGAGGCTGGTTTCTGGTTTGTTCAGAACAGTATCAGGATTCATTTGTGCAATCCTACTTAACTTATTGTCAAGGTGTCAATAGCTGCGGTGCACTTCAATTTGTTAGTTGCACTGAGAGATGCATAGGGAGTTGTTTGTTGTTGCGGTTAGACGCCGGTGCATCTGTGCGTTTTTCAGTGGTTATAGCTCTCCTCCCCTTTCCCAACCTGACACATTTGATCACTAAAAACTCTGAAGGTTGGGGGCTCAGTAAAGGAGGGCGTGATGCTGACTCCTATTCGGCCACTGACTCAGATTGTTACTGCATGCATAGCAGTTTCATCCTGGGTTGTATTGCGCTGTGTTTTGAAGCGTAATCCAGTTTGCTCTTTTCGAGTATTCCATGTGCTAGTGACAGCACACAAGCATCAGTTAGTGAGCAAAGCAAATAAAGTGTTATGGTGGTAGAAGAACATTATCATGTTGATTTTGGATGTTAATTACATGTACTGTTAGAATTAATAATTGTTGTGGGGTCCCATAGTTGTAAATTACGATAGCTTGTATAAATTTAATAATTTTGTAATTAAATGTTTCTTTCAACCATACACCATATCCGCTCCTTGTTCAAGATACACCTCCCCTCACGAGTCTAACACAACCCGTCCCTATCGCGTGTGGGTGTTCAATGTTGGTAGGTTCCTTTTAGGCACCCCACCCACGTGCCACAGGGCACATCTGGTGCCTGAACAGGGACTCGTCAGCTCGGATTTTACGGATTTAGAGTGGACAAGGAGTTGGTGCACGTTGTGTTGTTTGTTAGTGGTTGATGAAGGATTACGTGTAACAGACAGTAAAACTAAGGCATTTGTGGTAATTTGTGTGGATAATAGGTGTACTTGTGGTTGAAAATATGCCTAATGACGGTGCTGGCGAGAATGCAGAGGGGGTGGTCGAGACCAAGATGGCAGGCTACATTGGTACTGTACCTGCTTTCTCAGGTGATGGCATGGGAATTAGTGTCTCCAGCTGTTTAAAAGCAATGGAGAGCATTGGAATGACGAAATAAGTTGACAGTAGCTAAATCCAAGCTAAAAGGAAGTGCTGCACGTAAATCGGTAGAACTTGAGCTGTTCGACGTCGACACCTATGCCTTGTTTCTATCTCGATTTGGCCAACTGTTTGGCCGGGTAAAGATCGACAAAGACTAAGGCACAGAGCTGTACTACATCGTTCAACGGAGGAAAGAGTCATTACTTGATTATACTGGTCGCCTCCAGATGGCCATGGATCAATTCATACAAGCCAATCTAAATATGGAGACCTCGAGAGATCAATTATTGCTTGAACAGTTCCGCCGTGGAACATTCCTATCTCGTAACAAGTTGTTAAAAGCTACCGGCCCTTGCACATTTGAGGAGGCCATAAAGTGTTCTATGGAATCCGAGGAGCTAGAACGTGGTCACCATGGGGAGAGCAGTGATGTTGAGGTGGAGTCCAGCTTCTGGGAATCTGATGACAAGCACGGGGCTGCAGCGCCATGTATTAAAAAACGTGGAAAGGTCTTGCTAATGCTGCTGTGGAGCCAGTGGTGATGGAATATGTTTGTAAGAGTGAGATAAAGGAGCTCCGGTAGAAGATGGAGAAGCTGCTGAAGGAGAGCACTGGTCAGGGCATGGGCTAATAAACGGGACCCCACTTGTTTCAAATGTGGGGCCCAGGGGCATTATGCCCAGCACTGTCACCAGGGGAAACAGGATTCGACACAGGCCACCCCAGAAGAAGTGGGGCCAATTATTCTTAAGAGAGGAAAGGACCGCCTGTACCAAGTGGGGGGTGTCGATTCAAGGTCAGCTCATTGACATGTTGGTCGACACTGGCTCGCAGACATCATTCCTCGATGCAGAACTGTTCCGTCAAGCACTGCAGTCCCCATTCATGAGATCGATATGATGGTGCGGGGAGTGAATGGTGGTTGTATTCATATTAAACAAGAGGTTACGTTAGATGTTAAAATATGTGGCTGGTCACTCCCTCAATGTCGTTTGGTCCATCACTCTTTCGCAGATCGGCCTTTTGATGGGATCTTGGGAACTGATGTACTAGAAGGCATCTCATTTATCTGTGCTGTGGTTGCAGTGGTCGATGTGGATGATGTGGCTAAGGGAGGTCAAGCAAGTAACGTTGAAGAAAAAGGGCAAATGGTAGCTCAAGGGGTGCGTAAGAAAAAGCAGAATCAAGTATGCAATGATGTGGGCATTACACGAGGTTCAGTGTTTACAGGGGCTCATGCCATGGTCCATTATAGAGGGCAAGGTGTCGGCCATCGACAATTTGGTCCGTTCAGGATTTTGCAGCTGCTGCCAGGCAGCAGAGTGTTAGTAAAGGGGCTGTAGTTTCATGATACGCAAGTTGTCAAAAGAGATCGGGTGTCATTGTTGAAGGCCTTGCATGAGGGAGATCCGAAATTGACATGTCGAGATAATGGCCCTGAGACAGGTGACGTGGTCGTGGGAATTGAGGGCATGGGTCCTCATTTAATTATGGTTGATGCAAGCACCAAGTGAGAGATAAGAAAAACGGTAGATAGGTCCATGGGCCTCAATACTGCAGTAGATCAGAAGACCGAAAAGTTAAACGTGAGTGAAACTAATCATGCTAAGAGCATTGCTGATGCTGTGCTCGGGTCCACTATGAGAGGTGGTCAAAAGCGGGAGCAAAAATGAGGACCCGGAATAAGCAAATAGCTAAGTTGGCAACCTCCGGGAGGGAGATGTCTGAAGCGTTTGACAAACAACAGAAAACGGGTTTCTGCGATTTGAGTAGTTCATTTATGTTTTTTCAGGGGGAGCATATGTGACTGGTGTCAGTGTGGTTTTGTTTTTTTAATTTTGTGTGAT
>JAHWFO010034709.1:0-15058 GCA_023313115.1 Rhysida immarginata | reverse complement strand
TATGTGACTGGTGTCAGTGTGGTTTTGTTTTTTTAATTTTGTGTGATTCACTGCTGTATTATGTGTTAAGCCTGGTTTCCATTTAGCGTCGGTTCGGCGTGGGTTAGGCGTCTGCGTCTTTTTTTGGAATTTTTGAAAAACGCATTCGTTTTCCAATTAGCGTCTGTTAAGTGTCTGCGTCGGTTCGGCGTCGGTCCGGCGTGGGTCACGCGTCGTTTCAAGATCTGGCATGGCTAGATTTTTAGGCGTCTTTTTCAGGCGTCGTTTTGATCTAGCCAATCAGGTGCGATCTACTTCGCTATGGATTCTGGGTAGTTGTCTTCGCCGATTCAGATGGAGAATCATGGCTGCCGTAGCTGCTGTTCGCCGACACGGGTTCTCGCGACTTTTCCTTCGTGAATTTATTATTAAACAGGTTATAAAAATTTGGTGAATCATTTATTTATTAAGTGAAAATGATATAGTAATAAATTCAAAGCGTGAACTTGACCGGAGTGGTTGATATCTTCTTTTTCCGTCACCTTGAGAGAGCGACAATTGTTTGCAGCGACTTGACCAATCAGATCAGACCAGATGCAGGATAACTGTTGAAAGTCGCTAAATTGAAAACGACCGCGCTCGCGTGCGAATCAGGGTGCGTCTCACAGGCGTGGATTGCAAAAAACGACGCCGAAGCAAAAAGCACGCCGACGCTGAACCGACGCTAAATGGAAACCAGGCTTTATCCACTTTTTTCTACTTGTTTCTTCTTGGAATAAATTGTGGGGGCGTGGTCCCTTGTGTGTGCGTATTTGTTTGTGTTGTACGGCGTGTTGCATTTTGAGTACTGTGTTGTGAGTTTTTATGCTAAGTCGTTTGATTTTATTGCTTTGCGTTATTGCCTTAATTTTAAACGGCCTACATTAATTGCAGAAGGTAGGGAAGCTTTAAAAATGCTTGCATTTGATCTGCTTCAAAGAATTTTTTGTGGCAGCTTTTCTAGTAAATTATAAGCAACAAAGGCAAGGAGTCTTCCCATTTGTTGAGAGAGAGAGAGATCTTGTTATGTGTCGAGCAGGGAAGCCGCTCGCCCATTCGTTGTTTGTTGAAGAGGTTTTTTTTTCACCTAAGAGGAGTTCCATGAAAAGTTAAGCAGCTAAAAGGCAAATGGGAGTTATTTGTTTCATTTGCATCCAATTGTGTTCAGTTGCAAATACAGTTGATCCCGTCCTGTGGAAAGTATATATAGTTGGAATCTATTAGAAACACGACCTGGTGGAACACTTTATACAGAATTGCGCCTCCCTGATGTTCTTCTGTTATGGAAATCGAACAATGATGATCGTCCTTTTGAGAAAACATCAAATAGCAACCATCCTGCTAGTTGGTTAGACCATTCTTTTTTTTCGTTTTTTACTTTTGTCCCGATATTGGCAGTTATTTAAATATAAACAGGCTGGCTCAAACATAGAACAGAACAGTTTGCCCTCGCTGTTGCATACTGACCAACGTTTAATGTTAACGCCATTTAGTACCGCATAACTGCATCAGTATAAAAGTAATTCCGTATTTCCGACATGAATGAATAACATTGCGAGTTGGTTGTAACTAGATTAGACCATGTCATCTGTTGTACGACTACAAGGTGATGTTAAATGCTTACCTGGTTCACCGAGCATTTTAGTGTCCAGGACCATATTGCTCGCTTAAAATTTCCTATGATGCTAGCCGGCTATATGTCTGGGGTCGTGTAAGATGGAGCTTAGCACATGAGGCTGGTTTCTGGATTGTGCAATCCTACTTAACTTATTGTCAAGGTGTCGATAGCTGCGGTGCATTTCAGTTGGTCTGTTGCTCTGAGAGGCGCGTAAGGAGTGGTTTCTTGTGGTGGTTTGACGCTTGTACATCTGTGCGTTTCTCAGGGGTTACGGCTCTCCTCTCCTTTCCCAACCCGACGCGTTTGGTCACTAAAAATTCTGAAGGTTGGGGGCTCAGTAAAGGAGGGCGTGACGCCTTCTAGCGTTACTCCGAAGCAGCCACTGACTCAGTGTCGTCCTAAGTTGTATTGCGCTGTGTGTTTTGAAGCATAATCTTGTTTGCTCTTTTTGAGCAGCCCATGTGCTATTGACAGCACACAAGCATTAGTGAGGGTGTAAAGCAAACAAAGTGTTATGTTGGTAGAAGAACATTATCATGTTGATTTTAATGTTATTTACATGTAGTGTTGGAATTAATAATTGTTGTGGAGCCCCATAGTTGTCAATTACGATAGTTTGTATAAATTTAATAATTTTGTAATTAAATGTTTGTTTCAACCATACACCTCAACCACTCCTTGTTCAAGATACACCTCCCCTCACGAGTCTAACACAACCCGTCCTTATTGCACATGGGTGTTCATTGTAGGTAGGTCCCTTTTAGGCATCCCCCTCACGTGCTACAGGGCACAACCTCTTCTTGAAAGTTATGAAAGTCTGAAACGAGTGCAGAAATAATACGCCAAAATCAGCAGTTTAACTGTAATCATGTAGAGGTTGATCCCTGCAATATTGTGCTTACTGTTTGTTAGCAACTTCTAAGTATTGACTTGCAGTGCATTTCCGAACACAACATTAATTTGCTACCGGACGTAACATTTAATACAATATATGAATATTTTCAGAATGATAGTAGTAAATTCAGGTGTTTTAACCGAGCAGTCAAATATATGAATGCTGGAGATATTTCTGAGGCAAAAATTGGCATGGAAGTTCATGTAACTATTTTTGCTGTTTTTTTTATTTTGAAAACATGTTCAATACATGTATACATGTTTTAAGTTTCAAGAAAATATTATGCCTGAGTAGATGGCCCTCTACCATGGGTCAGGTGTTTGGGTGCTTCAGGGATTCTGTGAGCTATGCTGGTTGTAGCACTGCTACTTTAGGGTCACCCTTACCAGAAAGGTCATGGTTTAGAAGTAAGACGAAGAGTATCCACACAAAAACATCTCATGATGTCGACTAATGAGAGAATTCAGACTGCATCAGGTGTGGTGCAGGATAAAGTCACTCGCCTGTGGGAGTTAGGAGGAGGCTCTCATTTGAAAAGTAGTCGATAGTCTCCTGGCTGTTATCTCGGAGCAATGCCTCCGAGAAGCCCCACCCAGTGTACTTGCTATGCGCTTGGAGAAACAGTTGGGGGCAACGCCTTCCTTTACTCAGGAGAAGAAACGGGTAAACCGACAATGGGATCAGGTGCTGGCAATCGGCACTTGGAACGTATTCTCCATGACAGGAAAGGAATCCGAGTTAGTGGAGGAAGCCAAACATTATCGACTGATGATTTTGTAATCGTATCAGCTGACTTATTTCGATCAGTGTTGGATACTCGTGTGAGGAGAGGGGCAGAACTATCAACTGATCACCACCTTGTTGTCTGCACTGTGCGGTTCTCTGAATCCATGCCAACCAAGCGAAATACTAGGTCCAGACAGATTTGGCGCATCAAATGGGAAGCATTGGAAGATAGAGCTGTAGGGAAGACTTTTGCAGATAGCATATCTTCAAGTTTCAAAGAACTATCAGTGATCACAGTACTGTTGAAGAGGAGTGGCAATTGTTTAAAACTGCCGTGATTACTTCGGCTGCATTATGCTGTTGTTGTAAGTAGCTGAGTGTGGCGCAGGGCAGCGAGAAAAGAACTGCATGATGGAACGGTGAAGTCCAAAAAGCTGCCAAGGCAAAGAAGGAAGCCTATTTTCTATGAATTGCAAATAAGTCACCTTCGAGTCGAGTCTGGCAGACTGAGGCGCGAAAAGCAGCAGCAAAGACGGTATCAAGAGCTACCAAGGCCTGGGAGGAGTTTGGGTAGAAATTGGAGGCAGACTATGGTTCAGCAATCAAGGTATTCTGGTAGACCATGCACCCCTCTGTGGAAAGGGAAAGTCTCTTTCATCAAAAACTATTAAGAATTCAGATGGGAGGCTTCTGAAAATGGAGGAAAGCGTGTTGCCTTGTTGGAAGGAATACTTAGCATCTCTTCTTAATCCGGTGACAGCAGCAACTGAGACGCTTGAGGTGCACCTTGGAGCATTGCACAGTCATGGTAGTATCACCGAAGCAGAAGTGAGATGGGGAATTAAGTCCCTGAAGACTGGCAAAACTGAGACTGGCAAATCCGGTCTGAGATGTTAAATTCCTTAAATCAGGATGGTATCATGTGGCTGACTCGGGTGTGTCAGATTGGTTGGCTATCTAGCCAGGCCCCTAAGGAATGGCAGACAGGAAGTGTGATCCTTATCTTCAAAAAGGGAGATCACAGAGATTGCAACAACTATCGAGGCATCTCTCTCGGGAAAGTGTATGCTAGCTGTCTGGAGAAGAAAGGTCAGGAAATTGTGGACTCTAAACTGTCGGAGGAGCTGTGTGGTTTCCGACCTTGTTGAAGCAGGACGGATCATATCTTTGCTCTAAGGCAGAGCTTTGAGAAATCCTGGGAGTATGCAAAAGATGTCTACGCTTGTTCATGAACCTCGAAAAAGCATATGACAGAGTTCCTTGGGAGAAATTCTGGCAAGTGCTGCAAGAGTATGGAGTGGATGGGCAATTACTGGTTGCTATCATGTCTCTCTACAAAAGCTCTGAGATGTGTGTCCGGATAAATGGCAAGACCATTCACCATGTGTTGGACTCCACCAAGGTTGTGTACTGTCGCCCATCTTGTTCATTATATTTATGGACTGGATAGACAGGGGCAGCCGAGGCGATGAATGTGTTTGTGTGTGTAACTGCCTGGTGGAAAGGTTGCTCTTTGTTGACGACCTTGTCCTGCTTGGGTCTTTTCGCACGAATCTTCAGAATGCACTAGACCGGTTTGCAGCCAGATGTGAAGAAGCTGGGATGAAGATCAGTGAGGCCAAGACTGAGGTTCTGGTCCTTTCAAGACAGCCTGCTCAGTCTGCTCTCCATGTTAGGGGAGCCCCATTGAGAAAGGTGGAGAAGTTCAAGTATCTCGGGATTGCATTTACGAGTGATGGGCGCAGGAAAAAGAACTGGATGCTCAATTCGGTGCACCAAGCTGTGTCAAACGTGAACTGTAGTGATCCGTGGTAACAAAACGCAAGCTGGGTAACAAAGCCGAGCTCTTCGTCTTCAACTCTATCTTTGTCCCCATTATCACCAATGGTCATGAGGCTTGGGTAATGGCCAAAAGATTGCGATCGCGGGTACAAGCGGCCGAAATGGGATTTCCGAGATGTGTGGTAGTTCTCACCCTACTAGATAGAGTGCACAGCAGCTGAATACAGGAGTCTTTAGATGTTGAGCCGCTACTTTTCCGCATTGAGAGATCTCAGTTGCGCTGGTATGGCCACGGGATAGAAATGCCAGAAACTGGCCTTCCCAGGCAGTTGTTATTTTCCAAGCTGGTGGGCTAGAGACCAGGGGATTCGCCTAGAACCAAGAAGCTAGACTGCATGGAGAATCTGCGTTCGAGTTACTTGGGTATTACAAGGGAGGACACGCGCCTGATGGTGGAAGATCGCGATTGCTGCAGATTCTCCATAGGACTGCTGCACCCACGACCCTAATGTGCGTTTGAAAAGTAAGTAAGAAAATGTTAGCATCAGATCTCAATGTTTAGCTTCTGAAAGGATAAAGCATTATCTGTGCACTTCTGAGTTAGAACCAGTGGCACCGACTTCAGGAAAACTTCGGGGGGGTGCAACTTTTGTATACCCATCCAGAAGAGTTGATTATGCCCAAAATAAGAAAGATACTGTGAGAAATTTAAAAAAAACATATAAAATATATAGCACCTAGAAACAAAATTGATGAGGTGGATTGAGGTGGCATGCCCCCTCCAGCAAAATTGGGGGGGGGGCAGATAGTGTCATGCCCACCCTCCGTATTCGGCACCTATGGTTAGAACACAGTAAAAAAATTTGGTGGTATTTTTGAGTTGACAATTTTAGAACAATATTCTTGGAAGATATAACTAAATTTTGAATTCATTTCGTTAGAAAAAGAGGAAAATACACAGCCATATACAGGGTTTGAATACGAGAGAATTAACATCTTTGATTTTAGACGTTTGTGGAATATCTAGAAAAATACTTGACGAATTATCTGAAACTTCAGGGGTGTAAAGGTCATGCTTCTCCTCATAATTTCAGCAAAGGTTTTCCTTCGAAGGCAAATAGGGGACCAGCAACAAATTGATCAAAAAAAATAATGTTTGGGATCAACCTTTAGAAAATAATGCCTCAAATGTGTTGTAACTGTAGCATATGATTGAGGCTGTGGTTTTTAACTTATTTGTGTTCATTTGTACGAGAAAAGCGCGTGCTTTTTTTGGAGATATAAAGCTTTCTTAAAAAAGAATCGAATTTTATTCAAAAGTCTTTTGTTTATAACATGCAAGGTTTTCAACCCATTACAAATCCTTTTTCGGAACTACAGTAGAGACAACACTTTGCAATCAGAATGTAAAAATATTATATATTTAATGAAATATGAGCATTTTTATTAAACAAGTCAGGCAACCGAAATGCCCAGGACGAATAGGATTTTAAGGCGCTCGACAATGAAAAGGAAAGCATTTGATTTCTAATGAAGCCTTTAGTTGTTAAAAATTAGGTGAGGTTCCTAAGGAAGTCTCTGGTTGCTAAGCAAGGCGTACCTCTAAGGGAAATGTATAGTTCAAACTGAATAAAACTACCTGAAAAGTTAAATGGAGAAAGCAGCAATTCTCTATAGATTAGAACATATAATAATCTTTTAATTTGTAAGCATTCCTATTTAATGAAATAAGTGTTAATTGTTGAATCGTTCTGTGTAAGGGTCAATTTTTCTTCATAAACTATTGCCACCGCTTTTCTACGTAAGCATATACCATTGAAGGAACGATTAGCTACTAGCTGTTGTTAAAATATGCCTAACACAAAGTAACTGTTGATAATATACGGCGTAAGTAATTATATGCCATATCTTAGCATTGAAGTTTCCAAAGGTTTCATAATGAAATCAGTAAAACACGAATCATGGAACCAATTTCGATTATCATTAATTTTACATTATATTCAATCATGACACGCCATTACAAGTTGTTTCCTACATTACATAGCATATCTTACCATAGAAAGTATCAAATGGACCATAATGGATCCACTAAACCTCGTACTTTTGAACCAATTTTGATTATCATTAATTTTACGATATATTCATTCACAACACCTCATTCAAAGTTATTTGATATATTACATGCCATATCTTAGCATTGACAGTTTCCAGTGGGCGAAAATGATACCCCTAAACCACGTACCTATAAACCAACTTCGTCTGTCATTAATTTTACGATATATTCATTCATGACACATCATTCCAGGTTGTTTGATATATTACATGCCATACCTCAGCATTGAAAGTTCCAATGAAGCATAATGATACCATCATTGGCTAGAAAAAATAGTGTGCCCGACAATCTAATGGCCCGACAATCTAATGAACCGAAAATTACTCTATAATGCATTGGATTCAATGTAAGTTTAACAGCACGAACGCTTTAAAAATACCTGTTTAATAAAATAAAACAAGATTGTAAACTTGAAATAATATGCAGATAAACCTAATTAAATGATTTTCAAATCAGTATTTGTTTTATTTATTATTTAATTGAATAGCTGTTGTTACAAAAAGTTAAGCGCAGAAGATAATTATATGGAAAAGTGTAATGGTTTTTAAATTGAAATGTTCTTTTTATATTTTACAATTTTTCATAATTTATAAATTTTGATTTTGTGTAATTTTATAAATTGTTTTTTACAGTAATATTGTTAATTCCTCATTTTGTTCTAAACACTTTTTTTTCGATTTAATTACAAAACCTACTTAATCATTATTGTGTGATTAGTTTTTTTATTATAATCATTTTACATATGGTAACTAAATAATAACAAATACACAATATTTTATTGTGTACGTATGAGCTTTAAAAATTTACTTTTCTCACGTACTGCACTTTTTTCTTTGTTTAGTGTTTTTACTAGAGAGTGCAAACGCGTAAGAACGTAGAATTTGATAATGCTATTTGTTAATGCAGTGTTATGGAGATTGCATCCAACAGGATTTACACTTTTCATAGACAAACATTTTGCAATATCATTTATCATATCTGATTGCAATTCTGTTTCACAGTGTGGATGTATCTTCCGCTTTCAAAATCCCCCCACATCAAATAATTCGGCATTTTAATTCCACACGAATTATTAGTAATAATCGTCCTTGGTTATGTTATTATATTTTAAATTTTAATTTAGAGACATATAACTAAACCGTAAAACAAATGAAAACCAACCAAGAAATGAGAAAAATGGCTGTTCGATTAAATAATATAAAAAAGCAAATACTGCTTTGAAATTCATTTAATTGGTTTATCTGCATATTATTTCAAGTTTACAATCTTATTTTATTTCATTAAACAAGTATTATTAAAGTGTTAATGCTGTTAAACTTACATTGAATGCCATGCATTAAAGAGTAATTATCGGCGGATTAGATAGTCATGCCATCTGGCGGTGTTATCAGTCATCATTACATTTCTCAGGCTGCATTTAGTATTCAATTGACACATTATTACTTCTAGCCACTGTTCATCAAACCACGAATCTTTGAACCAATTTGGATTATCATTAATTTTACGTTATATTCATTCATGACGCTTCATTCCAAGTTGTTTGATATATTACATGCCATATCTTAGAATTGAAACTTCCTCCAATGAACCATAATGATACCATTAAACCACGTATCTTTAAAACAATTCGGATTATCATAAAGTTTACGTTCTATTCATTCATGACGAATCAATCCAATTGTTCGATATGTTACATGCCATATTTTAGCATTGAAAGTTCCAATGAACCATAATGGTTCCATTAAACTACATATCATTGAACAAATTTCGATTATCATTAATTTTACGATATAATCATTCATGATACCTCATTCCAATTTGTTTGATATATTACATGCCATATCTGAGCTCTGAAAATGTTCACTGAACCATAATGGTTCCATGAAACACATACCATTGAAGCTATTTTCGACTATCATTAATTTTTTCTCAATATTCTACAATGATACGTTATTCCAAGCTATTTGATATAATACATGCCAGTTTCCAGTGGTCCATAATGGTACCATTAAACCACAGACGATTGAACCAATTTTGACTGATATTGACCTTCAAGGAAGACCATCACGTGTCTTCACTCAATTCACAAGCCTTTTCTCTGCTTTAGTTATGGACTGCCAAACGGAGAACAGGATGGGGCAATGCACAGGCCATTTATACATGGAATTGTATTATAAACGTAGGAGTAGTGATAATTATATATTAATAAAGATGAATACACTCCTTTAATTAAAATAGGACAAAATTAAAATAAATAATAAAAAAACAATGAAAAAAGTCACCAGAGTAAAAGTTTAAGGACGAAGAAACACAGGACTTGTGAAGAAACTCAGGACGAAGAAACACAGGAACGAAGAAACACAGAAGATATACAGAAGAGACGAAAATCAGATGAAAACACAGAAGATATACAGAAGAGACGAAGATCAGATGAAACACAGAAGAAACTCAGAAGAGACGAAGATACAGCGAAGAAACGTCACAGGAACACAGGGAGGTACACAGGTCTATGATGGAAGTTCGATGATTCGTGATGTAAATGACTATCTTTAATTAACGTTTTCGGGATTTTTTCCCATCCTCAGATTTAAAGTTTTTTTGAATGAATGGAAGATAATAATAAACAATGTTGTCTAATACAATGTGTGATTTTATGATTATTTTGATTGTTGTGTTCGGGATTGTTGGGTGTAAGGGAAGTGATATTATATTTTTATATTTTTAGTAGTAATTTCCATTTATTATTAATTTCTATTGATGGTTTGGCTAAATTTTTTTCATTCGAAATAATGTTGATAGTTTCTTTTATTAGTCTTTTTTTATAATTTGTTTCTTTACTAATAATTTTGATTTTGTTCCAATCCGGATTATGATTTTGGTTAATGCAGTGGTTGACTAAATAATTGTTTTTATCTTTGTTTCTAAGTGCTCTTTCATGTTCTTTTATTCTTGTAATTAATTGTCTTTTTGTCTGACCTGTGTACTAAAGAAAGAAAATATAATTAATGAAGAACAACAAAAACAATTAATTCCAACAGAATCATCAACTAATTCAATTTATGGAGTGATAAAAATACATAAAGAAGGAAACCCTATTAGAATCATAACTTCAACAAAACAATCTCCTACTTACAAATTGGCAAAATTCTTAGATATATTATTATTTGTGACATTTTTAACCGGAAGTAGTTCACCGATTTTTTTTCAACAACGAACTCAGTCTTTCGTTTTCCCTAAGTTGTTGAAAGGCGAAAATTCGGAAGCGTTGGAACGGTAGAGCACCAACAGACAGACAGACGGACGGACGCACATTGTGAAAAGATAAGTACCTTTCGGTCCTGATAATAATGTTTAACCGCGTATGCGGAAGCATTACTAAAATACTTTTGCATAATTCATTAGCCAAATATACAGAGCTACTCTTTTAAAAGCCCAAAGCAAATGTACTCAAAATTCAGAAAGATATCACCGATAGAATGAGTTGAATTTCAGTTGCTCACATAAATAAACAAAATTATAAGAGGTTTTCTCCAAATTTTCATTTTTGGACCGACCCCATTAACAATTACTTTTCCTTACGGTGATAGGAAGGCAAATTGACTTCATATTAACTTCATATAGCCATATTGACTTCATATCAGAGTAAGGTAAGTTGATGCTGGTGTCCGGTCCAAAAATAAAATTTTTTGGAGAAAACTCCTTATCGTTTTGTTTATTTTTGTGAGCAACTGAAATTCAACTTATTCTCTTAGCGATATCTTTCTGAATATTTACGATATTTGCCTTTCCCCACGTCTCTTTACACTCCTGAAGTATCAGGATAATTCGTCAAGTAATTTTTTAGATATCTGACAAAAAATGCTCTTTAGCCACAACGAAATTTTATAAAATTATAAAATACAGCAAAAAATAAATAAAATATAATAAAGACAAGGAAAATAAAAGAAAGAACTTCAAGAAATAAAAGTAACTCCAAAATATAAAAACTGTAAGCTATAACAAAAGCAAAAAAGAAAACGAAACGAAGTTTATTTTGCCACCATCCTCTGATTGGCCTGGGATTCTTATATATTGGGTGGTAATTTTAACTGCAAATTAGTTCACTTCTTATGGATTGACTGTACCTGCTGAAAGATGGAAGCCTTGCTTACGAATTAGGTATACAGGTTGTTTTGTTTTTGTTTTCTTGATTAGTTGTTTGTTTTTTCTTCTGTTTTTCATCCATTTGGGTTACTTTTAGTTTTTGTATTTCTTTCTTTTATTTTCCTTGTCTTTATTATATTTTATTTTTTTGCTGTATTTTATAATTTTGTAAAATGTCTTTGTGGCTAAAGAGCATTTTGTTTTTTAAAAATTAAATACTATGCACATGCAGTTTTTGATGTTGCTTCTGTTTAAGCTTAATCAATTATTTTGTCTAATTTGACAAAACGTCTAAAATCAAAGATGTTCATATTATTTTGTCCAACCCCTGTATAGGGATGCGTTTTCCTCCTTTTCAAACGAAATGAAATTCAAAATTTAGTTATTTCTTAACCAAATATTGTTTTAAAATTAGCAATTCACATATAGTCAGACTATAAATAATTAAACTGACTAACTTATTAATTGCCACTTACCCTATAGGGCATTCACAAATAGCACCAAATATCTTTCCACTGACTTCTAACTCAGAAATGCAAAGATAATGCTTTTTGTTTTGAGAAGCTAAACATTTTATTGAACTTAAAACATGAATACGTATATTAGAAAATGTTTTTCAAAATAAAAGATAGTAGAAATAGTTACATGAACTTACCATGCCAATTTTTGCCTCAGAAATATCTCCAGCATTCATATGTTTGACTACTCGGTCGAAACACCTGAATTTACTACCACCATCTTGAAAATATTCATATATTTTTCAAAATTTACGTCCGATAACAAATTCATGTTGTATTCGAAAATGTAATGCAACTCAATAACTACAAAATGCTGGCAAACTATAAGCTCAATGTTGCTGGGATCAATCTCCAGTTAGGCCTAAGCTGCTGATTATGGTGGCTTATTATTTCTGCAATCTCTGCAGACTTTCTTAACTTCATTGTAAATTTTGGTTAATTTTTATCATGTGCACAAACGCCAAATGACTGATTCCGCAAACTGAATTGTCGCGATTCCTGTAACTGGCTGGGGGAAACCAACTGCCCTCGTGTAACCTATTAGGTTGGGGTATACATCAGTAATTTGCCCCCAGAGGGGGATGTTATAGACAGACTGCCGAAGGCGTTCAAGTAACAGAAAACAGTGACCAATGAGGCCCGCAGGGCCGAGTGTGGGATTTCCGTTTGTGATTGTGCGGAGAGTAAAAATTTTTATAACATCTTCATTTTTCATTTTTTAATTCTTGTAGGCGATACATTTTCCGCCGAAATATATGTTAGCAATAGTAGAAACGGACGAATGGAAGTTTTTTTGCCCACCGGAAGCAGCTGCCGCGCAAGCATGTTTCCTGCCCACCATCTTACTGAAAAGGGTCTATTTAAAGAGCTTCGCTGATGATGGCAGGAATCAGTATCACAGAAAAGTTAATTGTTTTTAAGAATTCCGTGAAAAAGAATTCCTATGCTGTTAAATGGTGCAGCAATAATGATGCTAGAAAAATAAAAAAAAGGAAATTAATACTGCATTAAGGACTGCATTGCATTATGGGAAACTAGTGTGTTTCCCTCCAAGCAATGGTCAAGACCATATGGCTATGGTAAGTTTTTTTTAATAGGTTTCTCTGAGCGTGTCGTTTCTGTATTACTATCTTATTCTGTGGAGACGTCCACAAATATCCCGGTATGGGATCCATATTATCTGAACCATATTCAATAATCAATTGTTTTTTCGGCAATAATCAGCAGATCAACACGTGTTTTGATCTTATGTCGCCACAGCATTCTTATGAGCATGCTGATAAGTTTGAAAAAAATCCGTTAAACCAATGGCTACAGCAATGGTATTCAACATTTACCACAAGAAACTCATTTTCATGCTGTAACAGTCGTTTGTATACTCAACCTCATTGATCCAATATAATCCGGTTCCCGTAGATATAGAGATATTTTTGGTGATGACGTAGCTACAAAAATGAAGATCATTAGATCAGGGAAACAATGATTTCGGTTACACACTCCTATTAAGTCTAAGGGAAAGTATAATTAAAAAATGAGCATAGTCTGATCCAAAAAAAAACCTGGGCTTTATTTAACGGAATTATTATTTGGTACAATTAAGAATTACAGATATCAAAGTCCGTAAGTTCATCATGGGAATCTATATTTGTCTCTTATTGAAACTTCTATTACGCAGGTTTATCGCCTCTGGGCATTCAGAGAAAAAAAATTAAACAATACGAATGTGATTAAATCCAAACAATATCTGAGGTTAAAGTGTCATTTAAAAAAAACTTAAGCACGAATCCTCCGGTGTAGAGGCTTATGGGGGTTGATTAAGCAAGTAAGTATTCCTTCTTTTACTTATTCATAATGTTTGATAAATTAATCTGAACTTCATATTCATTAAGCCCTCTTTCATTTTCTTAGGTTTTCTTCCTAACGTGAGGTTACATCGAGGTAAGTTTAAAGTTTAATGGGATAAATCTTCTATATTTTCCCGTGGATGTAATTGCAACATTATTACCTATATTTACGTTTTTCTCTTTTAAGAACTTTCTTTCATGCAAGATACTAATTGACTTGTTTCACTACTTCTGTTGGACTTCAGCATCACTGGAACTCTGGTAAGTATTGCAATACGGTTTATACAGTTTAGCATGAATTACATTGCATTTAATTCTGACTCTTACCCGTTGCATCTCTTATCACTATCACTAATAGTTCAGTCCAAACGTCTCAAATTAAACGTGGTTCCTTTACTACCGTACTGTGCTTTTCCCACTCGTAAAGAGAAATGGTGATTTACAAGGTTGCTTTTTTTTTTCCACAGGTGCGTTCATTGTTACAGGTAAGTAAGAAGTAGCGCGACAGTAAGGGGGGGGTGTGTGGAAAAACTAAGTGCTATGCTAATAATAAAAGGGAATCACAAAGGGGGACAACTGGGGAATGGTTAGTAGGGCAAACTTACTGTGCTATCAACTTTGGATTTCGTAAGAACCATTACACGTGGAGCCATGATTCTACCACATTTTGTCCAATCTCGGTAGTAAGGAAACATATTTCATCTCTGAGGCTTCGGATCCTTCAGGGTATGTTGCAAGTCCACGGGTCTCGTTACTCTTCAGTCCTCCTAGAAAGGTAAAAAATAAGAGAATCTTTATCAGGGCCCCAATATGGTGCAAAATACCAGATATCCTGCACTTCTATTCTTTGAGGTTGCTGGCTTTTCGGATTTTTTTTCGTGGGTGCAAGTCTCGTTTGAATCGCTCGTGAGGCCTTAAGCAATGTTGTCTCCTGTTCGATTAATATCGGAATCTTCAGGAAAGTTGGCGCCTTCGAGAAACGATTGCCTTTGCTCGTTTTGAAATAAAAATATCCAATTATTGATCTAAAGAGTTTAAATGATTAATTTTAAATTTAAATATGTTCAGTCTCCTTTTAATGGGGAAAATCGTAAAATTAATAAAAACAAAAAAATAAATAATAAATAAAGTCACGAATCTTGAAAAATGATGAAGAAACTTGTGAGATGGAAGAAAACTCAAAGAATGTAGTCTATTGAAGATATTGTTGATAGCAGAAATAAACCCAGTCTATTGAGGATGTAGATGAAGTCTTGTGAAAATAATGTTGTTAGTGGAAAACGATAATCTTGAAGGAAGTGTTGGTTTTGAAATACAGATGAAATTTTGAAGAGTGTGATCCAAATATTTGGGATAAAATTTATATAAAAAACGTTTTCGAGAATATTTCTCATCATCAGT
>JAHWFO010034708.1:0-10894 GCA_023313115.1 Rhysida immarginata | reverse complement strand
CCTGTTTAATCAATAGGAACAGTATTATGATCCACCCTTCTACCGATATGTCTCCGCTCATCTCTAAGATGTTCCACATCAAGAGGAAGCTAGCCTCCACCATACAGAACATATGGTTCAACCGCATGTGTATCCGTGAACGCCTTGAACCCAAGTATGCCCACGTCATCATCCGGAATAAATCCACCGCCGCCCAAGCTGCACGTACCGCCGCCGTAAGGACCTGGGTAAGCCATGCAACCACCACCTTAGTTTTTAAGAAACATCGTCTGAACCAAGAGGTATTCCGCCTGCACCTCCACTTGTCATCCATCATTCCACCTGATATTCTGATGCCTCTCATCGAGGAAGATGAAGTTAGACTGCAATCTTTCAAAGAACATAAATTCATAACCCTCTGCAAGAAGCTAGACGACCTCCGACGCCCGCCTCGAATACACCCACGTCCTCCTGAAGATAGTTTTGTCTTCCATGCTAACGTCGTGAACCTAACTTCAATCCAGCTGTCCGACAACGAGCAACGACTCCTTGACAAAGGCCTCAAACATATTGTCCATAAGAAGCCAACACAGTCCGATTTACACGATGTCATCACAGATGTCGAACATGCCATCAACTTACTCCCCCAGACCGACCGTCCTCCGGCGCGAGCCATTGCCGGACATCTCATACACCAATCTTTCATAGAAGCGTCCGCATTTAGACCACCCCGCGAACTTCTCACCGATGCTGCCGCCTCCACCACCTTGAAAACGAAGTTACGAGACTCCGATGCCCTCGTCGTCAAGGCTGATAAAGGTAACGTGTCAGTCATCATTGACCGTTCTACTTATATAGATAAAGTCAATGATTTCATCTCCGCCAACAATTATGCCACCCTCCCTTCCGACCCCACCTCAAAGTATCACAAATCCATTATTTCCGTCGTCAACAAATCCCCACGCTTCAGATACCTCCGACGCCTCATCCCACCTAACCCTCGCCCACCCAACCTTAACGCCCTAGTCAAGATCCATAAACCTAACATGCCCATACGCCCCGTTGTTAACTATTCCCCTGCTCCTGCCCACCTCGTTGCCAAATCCCTTTCTACGTTCCTTTTTAACCTGAAAATCCTCCCTAATACTTACAATGTACGTAATTCCCTAACCCTCACTGAGTCCCTTTCTTCCATCCGCACTGATGAGCACCTCTCCCTTATGTCCCTTGACATCACCAACTTATACACTAACATCCCTGTCACCCCCACCCTTTCTATACTACAGTGTCTGTTACTTGCTGCGTCTTTCCCTAAACCCGATACTATTGACCTACTAGCTCTCCTCTCTGTAATTTCTTCGCAGAACTACTTCTCCTTTAACAACTCCTACTATTCCCAACCCACAGGGCTAGGAATGGGATTCCCACTCAGCAGTTTTCTGTCTGAGGTATTCCTACAGCAGCTGGAATTAACATATGTTCCCCCCCCCTCCTTAATAACCCCTCTGTCATCGCGTATTTCCGATATGTCGATGACATCCTCATCCTCTTCGATTCCCGATCCACTACCCCCACTAATATTGCTAACATTTTTAACTCCTTTTCCCCACATATCCAATTTACTTTTGAACTAGAAACTAACCGATCCATCCCTTTCCTTGATATCCTCATTACCAACAACCCCCACACTAACCGCCTCTCCTTTTCCGTCTTCCGTAAACCGACCACTTCCTCCAACTTAATACACCATTCCTCCTCACATCCCCCCTCCCACAAACAAGCCTCATTAAGATTCCTAATTGACCGTGCCCTGAAGCTCCCCCTCAGCCCCCAATCCAGATCATCCGAACTCCGCATAATCCGGAACCTCGCCCATGCCAATGGATATTCGACCTCCATGTTCTCCCGTATTCTTCACCGCCGCAGACGGGCACTCTTCTCCCCCTCCCCTCTTGTTTCGCCCCTTCCCAAGAAATGGACGTCCTTATTGTATCTGGGCCCTAGTTTCTCCCAGCTCTCTAACTTCCTGTCGTCCCTTGGCCTTCGAATATCTTTTCGTACTCCTTCACCATCAGCCCGCATCCTGAACCCACCCGCCGCCGTCACCAGAGACAAATATTCCCAATCCGGAGTTTACCGCCTGAATTGTGCGTTTTGCGACAAATTTTATGTAGGATTATCGACCCGCAATTTTGCAGTACGATTCAAAGAACACTTTGATTCATATAGAAAACGAGATCGTACTTCCCACTACGCAAACCACCTCGAAGATTCCGGACACGCTTTAAAGACGCAAGAAGATGTTATGTCTGTCCTACATATCTGCAATAAGCCAGAAAAAACCGCTACCCTCGAAGCGATCGAGATATTCAAGGCCAAGAAGTCCTCCCCCCACCTGCTTCTCAATTATCAAACAGACTTTAATGTATATGCAATACTTAACTCTTTATCCGATCTATTATGATCCCCTTTTTTCTCGCTTTCTTTATTATGGTTTTTGTTTTCCTTTGCATTTTGTTTTTTCTTACCTGTTTATTTTTCTGTAAATCCTCTTGTCCCCAGACAACCGGATAAGTTCTCTTTTCGGTCCGCGTAAACGCGCACCATTCCCTTTGTATATTTTCTTTTTGTATTTTATTAAAAAAATTAGCGTTTACACCCCTTTTTTCTATTGGCCTTTATATTTCAAAATCTGTGTTTTTTCTATTTATCCTGTTGGCCATTTTTTCCTCTTTATTTCTTTTGTATCCTATTGGTTCATGTATATGCATAATTTGTACCACTGTTCTGTATATAAAGGCTTGCATGCCTCTTGCTGTGTATATCCTTGACAAAGCCGGGAATAAATGGCGAAACTAGTTGGAACTCCTGATGTCCCTCTGTTATACTGTAAGGCCACCACCTGTTTAATCAATAGGAACAGTATTATGATCCACCCTTCTACCGATTTAAAACTTTAATTTTCCAAAACATTACTCTTTTACAATTTCAAAAAAAGTACTCCAAAACCGGGCCCCCTAAACCGGGCCTTTTCATTTCATGAAATTAGGTATTGAAAAGAGGAAATAAATATTCAATGAAAGAGAACCATTTATTTCCTATAAAAACAAAATTAGCAAGAGAACCATTTCCAATCATAAATAGCAAATTCATAATTTTTTTATGAAACATCAGGTGTTCAATTATTTCAAAGGCATCTTAGAGAAAAAAAAATAACGGCTTATTTTTCCTTCGAAACTTTTGTAGTGTAAACCTTGGATCTTACAACAGAATTCTAAGAAGTTGAGAATAAGTAATGGTATTTATAAAAATATGGGAGTTCGCTTTAGGAACAGCGTGGAGGCCCAGGTTAGGACTTTCTCATACTTTTTTGAATTAATATTTTTCGATAACCATGCATGATAACTACTTCAAATTTACACTAAACGTAGCTATTATAATAAGGAATAAGTAGGTAGAACAATTAAACTATTTACCTTCAAAATCTTATCACAAACCATGCGAAACTGAGAAGCATAAAAAGTTTCGAAAAACACAAAAAAACAATATGATACCAATGAAAAACAACAGATTGAGTAAACAGCTTGGGCGCTAGTCCTCCAGTAGGCAGTTGCATAAACTACTACAGCAACTTTTCACTGCTATGCTGCAACATCGTACAGAGCAGTAAAGGAGGGGACCCACTTTGAGAGCGAGGCCCGCTATTTGTCACTCTCCTCTACTATAACTTTATTAATGTATTTTTAAGATATAAATAACACGTAAAATACAATAACACCAAGCTCCGATAAAACTCCGCAAAAGTCATCTATTTCACTCATAAAACAGAGGTTGAGATTCCAAAGAATTAGTAGACCAACTCAGGGCTGTTTGTTTAGCTATTAAGCTTCAGATACAATTCAAATGACAGAATGTCGGTTGTTTTAAAAGACAAGAAAAAAGCGTTTTTGTTTTTTTTTTAAACATGAAAGCCTTTTGAACCCGCGTTTTTCTTAAAATGGACTTAACACCAACGAAACAGCTCGTAACTCTAAATTCATGGAATCTGGCCAATAGCAGCGCTTACCAACTGACTTCTTACTGTCGAGAGAATATATGAATAAAAGATATATCTTAGAGCAGAAAATATGAAATTAAACGCTAGTGTTGTTATTGAAAGTAAATTAAACTGAAAACACTTGCTCTTAAAAAAATCAACATGAAATTAACTGCCCTCTAATCTTAAAAAAAGAGTATTAAGTTCTTAAGTTGTACGTATGATTTGCGCTGCGTTGAAATAAACAAGATAAAAAGGTCTAATCGACTAGTTATTGTTTTATGACCGAAAAGCGTATCGACTTTTTCTTTTAAACATTTTGTCACATCATAGACACTTTTATGTTGCCTAAGTCCTTAAAATTTATTTTTACTTTAAGTTTGTTTAATTGTTTTTAATAACAATACTGTTATTTAAATTTATGAGATAGTCTTTTATCCATATCTTTCTTTTAGTATTAAAACAGATCTCGTACACTTAGAGAATCTCAAGGCAAAGGAAATTAAAGGTAAATTTCCGCATTCTTTCTCTAAATTAGCAACGCTATCGTTATGGTAATAATTCATTTTGTTATTTCAGTGAAAATTAGTTCTATGGTTCATATCGTGCAATTCATCAGCGCTTAAAGAATATTGGTCAAGAATGTAGTTTTAATTTATGCGCATATGTTAATGCTCCCAATAACATTTGGCATTTTTTTTTCTTTTTTATACTTCGTGAATGCCCTTAAATAACCTTTAGATTAAGACCTATTCATCTTAAGGGTGGATGGATGCTAAATGAATTTTCAGTTTTCGACGAGCTCAACATTCATTCACGCAATATAAGTTAGGATTGTTTGATCAGATAAGGAAACAAAATACGCATATATCAATAAAAAATGTTATAAAAAACAATTTTCCATACGGGCCCCAAGCATGCATATCTACTAAATTTATATTCAGTGGAAAGAACTTGGCTATTAACTTTCAAAAGAAGTTACTTTGGATTAATTACAGTTTTTCCAACCATACTTCACGTCAAATCAGTCAAGGGTATAAAAAAAACATATTTGAATAATTTTCTTTTTTTAAAAAAAAGCTTCTTCCTGAGAATGTCATGTTTCTTAATTTGAATAAAACAAGTTTTTAAATATGATGCAAATTTTGAATGGTTCACGAATTTTTCCGTCCATGAAAACTGGAGACTTCCAATGGGCTGTGGTCGAGTTTTCGTTCCATCGTTAAAGTGTAAGCCAAGAAAAAAAGCGACTTGACTCTCTCTAAAGCTTGTTTTGCGAGTCGCTTCCAATTTGACGCATTGAGGTTGCTGAGAAAGAAAGAGAGAAGGAGAGAGAGAGAGAATGATAAATACGCAGAAAAAAAAACTTGTCAGTCGACCGAAAAGAAGAGGAAAAAGCGCAGAAATTTATGCATACACTAAATTTATATCAGACATAAAGCAAGCAAAATTTATGAAGTCGGCTCAGCATGGTGGATAATGTACGAATGACTTGAAGAAAGATAACTTTGCATGCAGATGGTCGAAGGCTGTGTAACGAGCATTGGTGGAAAAAGAAACGTTGGTCAGCGCCATCTCCCTCTCCCCCTCCCCCTACCTCCCAAGAGCGATATTTCAATCACAACCCACTCCCCAGATTTTCATAAATCTATCAAGTCACTCCGGAAAGCATTCTTGTAGCACAATGGCATCGACGGCGCCGAAGACCAGACGACGACACCTCGCCTCTCGCCCCCGGTTCCTCCTCCTCCTCCTCCTTCTCCTCCGCCTCCCGGGCCCACGACCGACCGACCGACACACCAACTCTCTCTCCAAACTGATGTACTTTCACACAGACACACACAGCTGCCGGTAAACATTAACTCTCATCAGACGCTCGCCCAATTGAAAACAGGATTTGCTTTCACACCTTTGCCAGGCTCAACTATTTAAGACGGTTTTTATTTGGCAATAAAAACTTAAAGAAATATGAATACCCTCCTTCTTCAATAAATCGTCCACATTTTCCCCTCACAATTACTCGCAGCTTCATCTTGTTTTGGGGGAATTCAAAACACACATGATTACAGTGGGGAACAAAATTAAACTTTCTTTCTGGCACAAGAGGAAGAAATGTAGATTCTAACAGAACTTTTCACACTTAATTCAAATATTAAATAGTTTTTCTCCATCACTCTCTGTTTTTGTGACACCTAGATAATCTTTGACATTCAGCTTACCTAAATGTCATAATTGTTGCTTTTATTCTGTTTGGCATCTGGTACATCCCTCTTTAATGTCAACAATAATTAGCGAGCATTCTTATACTCCACCGTCCCTAGTATCTATTTTCCATGATATAGATTAACTGTGGAAGCGTTTCCCATGCTCGTGCCTCTGCACTACAAAATCACACTGCATTACAGCATCTGCTTTGATAATGTTTTTGTGCCTCCCTTTCAGGTAGAAATCATTTAGTATATTGTTTTAAGCACATTACTTAATAAAATATCTCGAATTCTGCAAAAGCAACGCTTAAAATTGTCTTACCACCCAAAGACAGGGTGGTAGAAAAATTATGATAACATTTTTGAATTTAGCGTAAACAATAACGTAAAAGCAGAATTGAAAAAACATTATTTGATCAAAACACTTTGTGGCAAAAACTGTTTACCCATGTTATTAACTCCAATATTTTAACGACGAATAAAAATAATGGTAACAAGAAGACAATTTTTAAATTTGTATATAATGATTAAACAGATATAACGAAATTTTTCGAAATCGACTTATGGAATCTGAATTCCGGATCATGATTTGTGTAATTGAATACGAAGGCGGCCTTATGATCAGCAAGGATTTCTAGGATCATTTAAAAAAATATTACAGAAAATAAGAAAAAAAGTTTGCAAAAATTCTGCCTAACTTATAGAATTCCCGGAGATGTCTTCAGGATTCTTAGAATTTAGGTTATGACTGGAATCATTAGAGACTTTTTGCAACCTCAAACGATATGCGAAATACGAAAGGCGAAATGCGATAGGTGGCATTTTGGTCATTTGACTGCCATGTACCATTTGGTCATGCCAGGTTTTGTCGAACGAAATACGAAAATTCTAAAAAATTTCGTTGCCACCTTTGGTAACCAAATGTGTCGTCGCGCATGCGTGCTGCGCGCAACATCCCGCATTTACCAACATGGCGTCCGACGAGGAAACTGCTTCGCAGTTGTTTAACACAATGTTAAATCCCACCACGAGTTATAACTTTAAACTTTAATAGTACTTACTTCTCCTTGCTGCCATGATGCTGAGAATCAGATATCAGAGTGAGCTGAGCAATGTAGAAGTAAAACCTGATGTTGGCAGTATCGAAACTCTGAAATTTCTTTTTCGCATTTCTCTTTTCCCATTTCTTATTTCGCGGATGCAAAAACTCTCAAAACGAAATACGAAAGGAGAAAGACGAAATGTCACCTTTCGCATTTCACCTTTCGTATTACGCATATCGTTTGAGGTTGCAAAAAATCTCTATTGGAGGGGAACCAATATGTTATTTATAAATTCAACAAAATTAAGTTAACACTACAATAATAATATAATCTTAATAATTTTAACACAAAAATGTTTAGGACATGCAAAAATTATAAAATTAAAATTAAATGTTAAAAATTACGATAACAATATTTAATGAAATAATCAATGAAATTTTCTTCGTAATAATGTAGCTTTCTTAAATAAAGGTTAGTTTAGATCAAAATCATGATTTGTAGAGGTGGTTTAATTTATATACGGGTATAAATAATTTTTCAAAATCAAACATTCTTCATTTCGAGTTTCTTCATGATTGACTATTATTAATGAATTAGACGAATTTAATGTCGCGTTATCAATGAAACTTGGAATTTGGAAATGCACTTCCCCTAATGACTGAAGATTCTTATTTTCCGTCATGACACGACATTGCCAGGATTCTGTGAACTGGGAATTCAATACTTTGTAAAGGGACATCGTCATAATTTTTAGTACTAATGTTAGAAATTCAGTAAGTGAAGAAATTCTAGTGTAAAAAAAAAAACCCGTTCATTATTAAGAAAACATTTCATTTATTATTAAGTAGCGGAAGAATGGAGGTAGAAGGTTGAAATTCGGAATGTAGCTTACTATACACCATGTGCACTTCACTATTTAGTTTGGTTTTGATTAACCCACTGGGGTCGGAGTTTCGGGGGTGTAAATTGGAGAGGACCAAAAGGTCTACGTGCATATAAATGAGTGTAATTCGATATGCAGATTCCTCTAAATTTGGACCAAGTTGTCCCAATGGGGTCGGAGTTGTGGGGTTGGCAGTTTCTTGGTCTTTAGAACTAAGGCAACATATGGCATGTGATATATCATCGATCGGAAATGATGAGAAACGAAAGGAGATAGAACTCTTTTACACTTTCTACGTTCGAGAAAATCAATTTTTCGATTTAAAAAATTGGGGAGGGGAAGTTAAAAAGTGAGATAAAAGGGTGAAAATAGATGTTCTCAGAGCTTCCGCTACTTTCCTTACCCTCCTCGGGAGGATTAATTTCTTGTTTCCATAAATATTCATTACTGTCTAGTTGAGGTGGGTGTAATGTTAATTATTTATTAACTTTATTAGTTAATTCCTCAAGGTTTTGCAATCATGCAGAAAATTTTAATGGATGAACAAAAATTATAACAAATCCTTTATACATATATAAAACTAGCTGAAGCATCCGGCGTCGCTCGAAGAAAAATGTTTATAGAAAATAAAAAATACACCAGGGAATAGGAGAACACGTTTTCCTTATTCCCTGGATACACTCTACTTCTGCGCGAAAGTCTTGCAGTCTTCCCACGGAACAATAGCAAGAGACCTCATTAAACAAAGCAAACAACGACGTCACAATTTGTTTAACGCTAGTAGAAATCCCATTCAACTCCAGGTAAATTGAATTTTAAAAATAAAATACAATGGAAATGAAGAAAGTAGAAGAGAAATTCTTTCTTAGCAAACACCTAGAAGCTAAGAGAAGCATATTAGGCAAATTTCAAGTATGTAGGCTTCTGGAGATTTCGTGATTAATGAATGAATTTTCGTACGGTTTCCCTTCCCTAACGATAAAAAAAGATTTTGATTAGGGAAATTCTTGGTGTTAAGATAAATTAAAAAATCGTAAACATTAAAATAAAATAAAAGCTGAAAGATGACTGCACGGCAATTGATATGAAATCTGTATACAAGACACTAAATGGAATTGATCAAATACTATTTCCATCCTAGAGAACAATTAACAATTTCCCAATATTCATGTGGATAATAGGCTTGATATTTCTTTATGATAGTGGATCCTTATTTAAAGCTAACTGTGGAATGGAACAATCAAAAAGTGAACGCCTCTACTCCTTTTTCCTCCTTGTGGATTAGAGGTTTTCACTTTTTGGTCATTCAAAGCTGATAATCTTCAAAGTGGATAATTAAATTTTATAAAGAAATGATTTTTTAAAGTCGTTTTATTTATCCCTATATATGTGTAAGGAGGTAGAATCAGCAAAAGGCCTGTCTCAAATAAACATAAAAATACTTAATGGGTTGCCGGGTTTGAGTCCCACTTTTACTTGTAGTACTTTAGAGCCCGTGACAAGATGTTTATCATCTCTTGTCAGTAGCGCTGCAATGGTTTTTACAAAATGCGTGTGTTCTACTATAGAGAAAAGAAGAACAAATACTGGCCTGCAAACATTTCTATTATGAGAACATATTTAAGAGTATAAAATAAAGAACCCATTTCAAGTTAATGATAAGAATATCTATATCTAATGGCACAAATCCAGGCAAGCATGTACAGTACCTAGCATTTTAAATTTCTAAATTTTTTTATCCTCAACCCCCCCCCCCTCCAGCATGGATACGGCATTAATCCCAGCATGCAAGTATAGGACATGAACAGCCCGATTCTTATTACGTAAAAGACAAAAGCAATCGTTCCATATTAACTTAAAAATTACTCCCTCAACTACAATTTCCACAAAATCAAGCATGCCGGTTTCGTTTATTATTTTGCCCTAAACGAGCAACAGTCTATAGAAAAATTCTATATGAAAGCTTTAATTTTTGTTGATGCTTATCTATAGCTTTAGTTATTTCTTAATGACGTAGCCCCTTCAGACACAGATCTTAAATTCGATTGTAAAAATTTTGTTTTTACATTTATTATATTGATACTGTTACATTAAACATAACCAGCAGTTTTTTATTTATTAACATTTTTTATTATCTTTTTACATGTATGGCTATATTTGCTACCGAAATATACATATTTATTAGAGAATCAACAGATTTTATTCATGTCATTTATTTAGTACGAAATTTTACAAAACATAAAAAAATACCGCACTTTTGACAAGGTAAACGTCCAAGATACAAGTTGGAAACATATGTTGCCAAGGTGACTGAAGGGGTTAATCTGTACGAGCTATGAACGTGTTTATTATTATAGCAGGAAACAAACAGCCTTCGCGACATCAAAATTCCCCATTTCAAAATATTGATTACAATTAAATGGGCAGCTTTATATTTATTCAGTGTAATTTTTATAGTATAATTATTTAAATTTTTTTACGTATAGTAGAAATTTCGTAGAATAGACTATGATTAACAATTTTTAATCTATTAATAAGTACGTTATTGATTATGCTTTTATAATCTTTATTTGTCGCGTTTTTCATTATCAATATCAGAGCGTGTTTTGAGAGAGTGTTTTGTTTGCAAGCGTAAAACTAATAAATGTTAAGATTGTCCAATATTTCTGATCGACAACTTATATACACGAATCCTTTTTTGAAATAATAGGAAGAGTAAAGAAAAACAAAGATTACAAATCTGTTT
>JAHWFO010034707.1:6610-16610 GCA_023313115.1 Rhysida immarginata | reverse complement strand
TGTATTAGCTCTAGAATTACCACAGTTATCCAAGTAGGGTGGTACGATCTAAGGAACCATAACTGATTTAATGAGCCATTCGCGGTTTCACCTTAATGCGGTATGCACTTAGACATGCATGGCTTAATCTTTGAGACAAGCATATGACTACTGGCAGGATCAACCAGGTATCTCTTCAACAAAACACACTCTTCAACCGGCCAAGCGGTATCCAACGCCGCGTACGTGACGCAGACACCCTCGGCCGATTTTTTTTTGAAATAACGTGAATCTCCGCAGAGCTCACACAGTAGCACCACGGACGGGCGATATATCCGTCGGCGCCTTTCAAATCTATATTCCGGCTAACCGAGTCTGCTTCACGGCAGCCGTTTGCTCTCTCTCTCTGGTACGATGTCGGGCAGCTCCCTCGTATCGGAAGGCTCACTCGAATCCGTCACCAAATCAAGAGCATCCATCCATTCTACACCGGTCAGAATCGACGTTCGCAGCGGGGCGCAACGACGTTCTACCGTCAAAGCTGAAGCACGAACCTCAAATCCCGTCATCGGGCTTTAAGTAGCTCCATTGAAATGCCTCTTTTTATTATTATAAACGGAAGCTTAACCTTAACGTCCCACAGTGCATCTCAGGTGATCCCGGGTATAATTCTGTGACAACCGCCGGTCGATACGATTGCTACAAAGAATCCAGCCTTTTTGCTGCCAGGATCAGGCCGTCAACAAAGCCATGGTTCGAAACCACAGACTTTCTAGGATGCCGGGTTACCAGTCACACCCATGACCTCGACGAGAGAAGGTTCCCCACCTGCCGGAGAAAAACAACCGTACAACCCACTGACAATTCGCCGGCAGCGAGTACGGCCCTTGTTCAGGACCGTAAACCCCAGCGGATTGAGCTGAAACGGATGCCCTCGCCGACGGGCGGGAATCCCTCCCTTACCGAAGGTTTATGGGAGCCTTACAGCAGCTTGTCGCCGGTCCAACGCCACAGCAGAGAAGAGTTCCCCCCCGCCAAAGAAAACAACCGCATAGCCCAGTGTCTTTCCGCCGGTCGCGAGAATGTCAGGCCCTTGTTCAGGTAACCTTAACCCTCGAGCGGATTTGAGCTTAAACGGATGCCCCTTCGGTCAGCGGGGATCCCTCCAATGTTCCGTGAAACATTTTTGGCAACGTGATCGCCTCAAAGAATACGGCCGGGTGAATCCTACCACATTCGCCCGTGCAATATTTGACATGAACCCGTGAAGGTACGGGCGAGCGCCGGTCGTGGCTCGCACGCTCCTTCTATTTAGGGAAATAGTCCGGAAAGAAAAGCTTTTAGGAAACAATTATTTCTCTTGCCTCTGGGTTTAATAACTTTCAGACCCTTTAATTTTGATTCCTTTGCTTTTACTCACCTTCCAAACATGTTCCCTATATATATAGCACCGGACCGTCTACACTTGTGCCGAACTTAAAAGTAGGCATTTACAAGTCCGGGAAAGGGGTTCAGCCCCGGCCGCACAAGAGTGGCCAAACGCGGCACGAAATTCGAACCTCCGGTAAATGCCCCTCAAAAGTAGCATGTTTATTTTTGGACTGTTGATGTTCGAAATTTTTTCATAGGAAGATCCTCTAAGAGTTCCCTACTCAACAACTAAAGCCCGGGTCGGTCTGCTTCCACCCCGAGCAGCTCGGCTGGTCGTTAACCATGTGCGTACCGTGGCCCCAGCCATGTCGAAATTTCGAACTCCACGGATCGAGTTAATATTTCACGGGGACATGCGCCTGTTAAGGCCGCATCGTTTCGCCTAGTTTCCGGTCATTCGGACTTAGCCAAAATTTCGGGTGCCTCGTGGGTCGTTTGAGCTTTGTTCTTCTCTGGAGCTCTGTTCTCGCGCTCGCTTGAGGTTTGTTTATTTTTGTTCCAAATTTTGAACTCAAAGGCTGTTGGAATCTACAGGGGATACAGGGCTCCGTTTGCCAGATAATATGCACGAATTTTGATGGCAGTGAGACGTTTTATGTATGTATGGATGGATGGATGGATGGATGGATGGATGGCCTCGTGGGTTCGTTTGAGCTCTGTTCTCGCGCTCGCTTGAGGTTTGTTTTGTTCGAAAGTTTGAACTCCACGAATCGCGTTGATATTTGACGGGGACATGCGCCTGTTAAGGCCGCATCGTTTCGCCTAGTTTCCGGTCATTCGGACTTAGCCAAAATTTCGGGTGCCTCGTGGGTCGTTTGAGCTCTGTTCTTCTCTGGAGCTCTGTTCTCTTGCAACTGGACAATGGCTGGTCGAAGGTTTAGCGGACGAGAGGGTAGGATCTCGACAAAATTTAGCGAGATTGAAAACATCGCAATTCCCTAATAAAAATTTGAATTACTAATTATAACGCCAATTAATACATATACGCCCAATACTTTAACGATTATAAGAATAAAAATAACCCAATCTTGTCTGAACCAACCTCTCAAACTGAGGGACGGGAATGCAAATCTCCTCAGAAATTCCGGTCAACTCCAGAACAAGGAGGGAGGATAGGGGATAGTTAGCAAAACACCCACGATCCCACTACCCTAGTCCATACAATAAACAATGACTTCTGCTCCATGAGTGAAAACTCGATTTCTGCCCTTGTTATAGCATTAACTATATAAATGAAAACGATTAAGGAAAATTGTCACCTGTTGATTATTTCAGAATGACTTTTCCGTTTTCATAAACTCCTACTAATCTGAAAAGATTTATTCTAGCTTGCGTAGCTGTGCACTTAGGAACTAAATAAATTAAACTGACTATTACTAAATTAAGTTCATGGAGCGTACTGTCTGCTCTCATGTGATAAAAATACGGTTGAATAGAAAGTTTTAGCATCCCTGGGTATCTGTAAGCTCCATTAATAGGGACCGTCGCTGTTCTGGTGAAAGATTCTTCACTGTCAAGGAATGAGTTGCTTTCACAGTTGGAGATACTTCTGAATAAGTAGTCTCTGCCTTGTTTATACCAAGTACAAAATTCTCCTGCGTCATGGGCGTATTACTGCCTGTCATGATTACAGGTTTATTACCTCCGTAATCGCGCACTGGTTGGGTAATTCCTATGTGTCGGGGAGGCGCTATCCATTCCTCCACCGATACTGGATTTTTATATTCCATTGGATGATTATAAGAAGGTATATACGGTTGCATCATAGGCGACCTATCTACATACGATTGGTACGCTGATTGAGCTTGCAGTGGGAAAGGGGAAAGAAAACGTTTCCGCTCCTCACTCTGCTCTTTATTCCTCTGTATTAACTCTGCTATATTCTCATTCATTTCTTTTATCTGTTCTTCTATTTTGTATTTTATTTCTTTCTCCTGTCTCATTTCTTTCATTTCTCCAATTACTAGCTTCAATATTTGTTCTATTTTCTCCACCTTTGTGTTTATTTCTTCCCCTCTCTGACTTTCTACGGTTACTTCCCTATCGACGGTTTTAATTGCTTCCTCCGGTTCATGATTCTCCATTACGTTTATCATGTGTAAGTTTTGTGCTCGCCTAACGACTAAGGAATCTCGGGGGGAACTTCTAACCCTTTCTTCTTCAGCTACAGGGCCTAAACTCCTTAGATTATACCCTTGTGGAGGACGAACAGGTTCCTCTCGTCTTATTGGTTTCACGGGGTGTGGAGGTACAATATTACCTCTAGGTATCTGTAGGTTCCTCTGGCAATATGTATAATTGTCATTATGAAAGTAAGGATCTTCTGTTTCTATCTCTGGTCTATGTTCAGACTCAGGATTTTGAGAAGATTGATTCTCTGTTTGCCTTTGCATTCCATATGCCGGTTTAAGTCTATTAGCGTGAACTAACTGTTTATCACGTCCATTGACCTCTTGTATTATGAAATTCACTGGAGACAACTGTCTCATAATTTCATACGGTCCTTTAAAATTGTCAGCTAACTTTTTCGTTAAGCCTCTTTTGACTAAAGGTGAATGTAAATAAACATAATCACCAACTTTAAAGGTATAAGGTCGCTGCTTAGGGTCATGATAACCTTTCTGTTTTTGCTGCTGCTCTTCGAGAGTTTTACTGGCTATCTCGTAGGCATCTTGCAGTCTAAGTTCAGCTTCATGAGCATAATTATCGTCATAGATTACACGCCTAGGGGTCGTTAATATTTCTAACGGTATAGTTGGCTCTCTTCCGTAGAATAGAAAGAAAGGTGTTTCTTTCACTGCACTGTGGGGAGTCGAGTTATAAGCGAAGCTAATGTACGGCAAAGAAATGTCCCAGTTACATTGCTGCTTATTAACATAATGCTTCAACATTGCTACCATTGTTTTGTTGTAGCGTTCTACAGCTCCGTTCGACGCCGGATGATATGCTGTAGTGAATAAATTCTTTATCCCCAATAATTTGCATAATTCCTTCATTAAGGCTGAAGTGAAATTCGCTCCACGATCCGTGAGTAATTGTGTCGGGATCGAATAACGAGCAAACACCGTCTCTACTAACGCTCTCGCCACCGTCTCAGCTTTCTGATCAGGGAGTGTAATAGCCTCCGAATATCGACTGAAATGATCGACTAATACGAGAATATATTTATTTCCTTTATCAGTTATTGGAAACGGACCCACGAGGTCAGCACCTAATCGATAAAAAGGTCGTTCCGCACTAGGAAATTTTTGAAAGGGTTGCTCCTTCCTTTTCAGAGGGGGTGTTTTCTTCTGGCAACTCTCACAGTTACGACAATATTCCTGAATGTCTTTATTCATCCCCTTCCAATAAAATTGTTTATTTACTTTCTTCCTCATTCTTTTAGCTTTAATATGTCCACTCATTGGAATATCGTGATATAATCTCATAACATATTTCTTATATTTTTCCGGTACTACTATTCTTTCCCATTTCTCTCTCCTAGACGCGCTTTCTTTTAAATTGTATAACATGTCGTCATCATCTAGAAAATAACCTTCAGAGTCCATTGACCCATACGACTTTAATTGTTCAATAATAGGGCTTAATATTGAATCTCGTTTTTGCTCTTCTGCAATTAATTCACGAGAAATGACTGGTTCATACTCCGTGACTGCACCAATGGCTACACGACTGAGACAATCAGCATTGCCATGTATTTTTTCGAAGGTAAATTCTTGGAGCGTCATTCCCCATCTAGATAATCTCGACCCGGGCGTTTTTATATTAAACAACCACTTCAATGTTCGATGATCTTTGACAATCTTAAAATGCCTGTTATATAAATATACTCTAAATTGTTTTACGGCATAAATAACTGCCAAGCACTCTTTTTCAGTTGTGCTATAGTTTATTTCGCTCCTTTTTAAGAGACGACTCGCATACGCGATAGGAAATTCTTCTCCATCTATCTTTTGTGATAGAATTGCTCCGAGCGCCAAATCGCTTGCATCTGTTGATACAATAAATTCTTTAGAAAAGTCTGGGCTCCTCAAAACTGGTGCTGCAATAAGAGCATCTTTTAAAGGTTGAAATGCAGCTTCTGTTTCTTCTGTCCATTCAAATGGAATTTCTTTTTTCGTCAGATTCGTAAGAGGTTTAGCTATATGACTAAACGAATCTATATGACGTCGATAATATCCCGCTAATCCTAAGAAGGATTGCACTTCTTTGACTGAAGTTGGTTTAGAAATTCTTTTACTGCGTGTATTTTTTCAGGGTCTGGCGCAATACCGCTCTCAGAGACGATATGGTCCAAAAACTTGACTTCTGACTTCACGAACTGACACTTCTTTGGCTTCATTTTAATGTTTGCTTCCCTTATACGTTCAAATAGGAACTCAAGGTCCTTTAAATGCTGTAAATAATCAGCTGAATAAATTAAAAACTCGTCTAAATAGACAAGTGCAAACTTTCCTTTTATCTGTCTAATAATATGCTCTGCAGTCCTTTCCCATACACTCGGCAAATTAGCTAATCCCATGGGTAATCGTTTAAATTCGTATTTACCTCCGGGGACCACAAATCCAGTCTTATATCCATCTTCTATTCCTAACTGAAAATATTCTTGATTTGCATCCAGCATGCTAAAAATTTTAGCTTTACCTAGCACTGAAAGCGTCTCCGATATCAACGGTAAAGGGAAAATGTCAAGGCGTGTCACCTTGTTTAATTTCCTATAATCAACAACAAACCTAAAGGTTCCATCCTTTTTCTTGACTAAAAGGGCGGGTGCTGCCCATGGAGACGTTGATTCTTTAATTACATCATTTTTCAGTAAATTATCAATGATCTGATCCATTATCTCTCGCTGTGCGTACGGAATACGGTATGGTGCTTGTGCAATAGGTCTCGCATCTCCAGTATCTATACTGTGATGGAAAGCATGTGCATATCCGAGATCGAATTCACTCTGTGCGAAACAGCTTCTAAATTCCCATAAAAGTCCGTCTAACTGTTCTCTTTCTTCTCTTTCCATATGATCAAGTTTGAATAAATTTAAATATTCCTCTCTACTTAGTTGTTCTTTTGTTGTTTCATCTTTAATCTCAATAATATGATTCATTATGTTGGGGGGTTGTTCTGCTTCCTGTAAGTTTCCAACTTTCCTTCCCTTCTCTAAAACTAATTCTTCCTGAGAGCAATTAATAATACGGACAGGAACTGTATTTATCTGTCACTTTTACTAAAACATTAGCGATTTTCAACCCTGGTACCCATAAATCACAAGCTTCAATCACACCCTGTCTCCCTTTAAATCCTTCTTCTCTTATTATCCCTTCACTGACTACTTCAGATAATGGAGGAAGTGTAATCTTTTGTTTCAAGTACACCGGCACCATTTCCATGTATATTTTTTCTTTCTGTTCTTCAGTAATTAAAAGATTATTCCCTATTCTTTCCTCATCTCCTAAGATTTCTATTGAATTATTCCTATCCCGAATGACCTGTTCTTTAAAGTCAATTACAAGCTTCTGCTTCACAAAAGTATCCTGGCCCAAAATTCCATCGCATTTTAATGGCCATGGTTTGTCCCATGCATAACATTCAATCATATAATCTCGGTTACCTAACCGCATAGCTACTTCGTATGCTCCTTTTGTGGGAAATCCATCTCCCGTAATTCCCATGAGTTCTAGTTTAGGTTTCTCAATTGCTCTAACTATATGTCCCTTTTCCTTTAATTTTTTAATCATTTCTTCTGATAATAATGTAACTTTACTCCCCGTATCAATAAGCATTTTTGTTTTAAAGGTTCCCATCAATGCCTCTATCGTTAGACAATGTGCATTCTCTAATTTCTTTTTCTTTATGGGGTTTCTTTCTATCTTTCTCATCGAAGGAGCTGGTTGTTGTGTCGCTGTCGGTTTTTTATTTTCTCTTATTGTTTTAGATTTTCTGTTGTTCTTTTCTCTCTTTTTATTCTTCCTACTTTGATTATTTCCATTATGGTCATATCTACTCCTGCTACATTGATTGACTCTTTGTTGCTGTGCAGAATAAACATTCATCACCTTTGTCACTGCTTCCTCAAACACCTTACTTAATCTATCTTCCACTTTACTGACAACAGCTTCTCTTATTAAACCTATCATTGCTTTTTCTCGTCTTTGATGCATGCGTTCTATCCTTTCCGCCATTCCTACTGTCTGTTCCCGCGTCTCCGCCTTTGCATACATCATATCATTCCTAATATGTGGCAGTATACCTTCTTCAAAACGCTGTTTTATTCTCTGCATTATAATGGAATGCCGCATTTCTCCTTTAGCTTCTACTATTTCCTCATCTTCCCCTTCTTCCTTCACCACAGGGGGTATCAACTTCCTTCCCAATGCCACTAATCTAGTAGCATAAGTTTGAATTTCTTCTCCTTCCTTTTGTTTACAATTCTTAAATTCCTCTTCTGTTTCTTCCAATGTCCTGCTACCAAATCTATCCATTAGAGTATTTTTAAACTGTAAATAATTCTCCGGATCATCAAACCTGCCACTCTCACTAACATACAGAAGCGCGTCCCCTTTTAATCGTAGTCTGGCCATATTCACTGTAGTTTTTTCTCCCCACCCTCCTGCGAGGGCGACTTCCTCTACACAACGAAAAAATTCCTCAACATTACCCTTCCCATCACATACGGGAATTTCTTTATACAAAAGCAAAAATTCTTGGTTTACCTGAAGTTCCATTTTTTCAATTTCTCAAACAATGTTTTATCATTACAAGAGCTAAAAGGTTTACCGTATTTTCGCGAATATACCCTGCGGGTTATACACTTTTTTACATCTGCGGAAGGGCGATGCGGGGTATCTAGGGGTGCGGGGTTTCCAAATTATTTTTTACATGAATGATGTGAGAGATGGAAACCATGAACAAGTTGAACTAGAAGTGGTAATAATACAATCTAGAAACTGTTTCAATAGAATGATTCAAATGAGTGAATTGCTATCTTCCAAGCAAACACCCCTTTAAATTAAATTATGAGGGCCAGAAGGGCTGTGATTGGTTGCCAATAGAAGCCAGGATATATGAGCCAATCAAAATAAGGCTAATCTAAAAGCCAGTCATGATAGGTAATGATATCTTCATGATTTATGACTTTTATAGAAACAGGATATTTTAATTACAAAAAAGTGTAACGTATAACAACTAACAACATCGTTAATGCAGTAGCAGGAAAAACATCGATGCCAACATCAATACTATAAAATCATCGCGCAGCACTAAACAACACATTGTATATTACATTCAGAAATAAAATTATTTTTAACATTAAAAATACTATATTTTATAAATACGAAAGTTTTTCGTATCAAATATACAATTATGTAGTAAAGAATTGTTCGCAAAAACAATATAAAGGAAAGCAAACGTCTTCACGTGAATAATAGACTTAAAAGGTTTAATATTAAGCTTTAAACAAAGTTTCATAACAGTAAATAAAAATGGTCTATGAGGATTTTCACATACCAAACCACAGATGTTTAAATTATTGATTGAAATAGGAAAGAGATCCAGGCTCTAGAATTTTCTTTTCTATTTGCATCAGTTCTTAAAGCAATGAACAACACATTGTGGCATTGAGGCTTAAAATTAAAAACTTAAAATTCCGATTCATTATCAAAAGGTGAAGAAGTTAGTCGGGACAAACTGCCACTACTTCAGATCGTGGCAGTTTTGAAGTTGCCATGTTTTTGAAAAGCTATTTTTTAACGATATAAAAAATGCATAACCTGGATATTTACAATTAAAAACTTAAAAATCTGGTTCATTATCGCATGTTTCTTCAAAAAGTTTCTTAATACAGCACAGATGGCGGTGTATTAAAAAAATTAATAAAAGGTCATTAATTTTGAAAAGGCAAAATATACAGTTACAGTAGTTTACATGAATTTATATTGTAAGTTCATTTTTTGAAATTATTACAATACATATCGTGTATTAATGCATTAAGTACTGTAATAAATATTCATTTGAACTTTAAAAAACGTTTTTGGACAATTTCAGGAGAAATGACCTTTTATTATTTTTTTAATAATGTAAAAATCCTCTGAATAATCTGGATCTTTAGAATTTAAAACTTAAAAATCCGATTCATTATCGCATGTTTCTTCAAAAAGTTTCTTAATACTGTACATATGGTGGTTTATAAAGAATAATAATAGTCATGATAAAATGATGTTTTTTAATGTATGTTTATTTTTAGAAATTATTACAGTACATAATATATATATTCATGAATTAAAGTACTGTAATAAATATTCATTTGAAGTTTAATAAACGTTCTTGGGCAATTTCAGGAGATAGAACTTTCCTGGTCGAAAATGTTGTTGAGGGCAAATGACCGGATCCCATGTACTATAATAATTTCGAAAATTCACCTTTAATGTAAATGCATTTTTGAGAAACTACATGCATGCATCACAGTATATAATGTGCTGTATAATGAACTGTACATTGTATATTCTGTTTAATTGATTTACTGTAAAATCCATAACCCATCCAATTTTCTGTTGCCATAACCTAACTGGGGGGGGGGGGGGTTCAAACGAACTTC
>JAHWFO010034700.1:0-23412 GCA_023313115.1 Rhysida immarginata | reverse complement strand
CCCTCAAAGTAGTCTCCTTGGGACTCCACACACTGCTCCAGCGGTGCTGCCATTGTTGGAAGCATTCCTGGAAAGCGTCTTTCGGAATGGAGTTTAGCTCGGCTGTCGTTGCAGTCATAATGTCCTCTCTTGTCTGAAATCGTGTTCCTTTCAATGGCCTCTTGAGTTTGGGGAACAGCCAAAAGTCGCAGGGGGCCAGGCCTGTTGTACCACGGGAGTCTGGTTTTTGAGGCGCCAATTGCCTGTTGACCACAACTGCAGTCTTTTGCGCCGCACTGCATTACGTAGGCGACGGAGGACATCCCTGTAGTACTCTTTAGTGATTGTTTGACCGAGTGGTACGTACTCGTAGTGTACCACACCGCGAGAGTCAAAGAAAGCAGTCAGCATCACTTTCACATTGCTGCGCACTTGGCAGGCCTTCTTTGGTCGTGGTGACGAGGAATGCTTCCACTGTGACGACTGATGGTTTCCACCTGGCTGTCGCCCAGTTTCTGGCAAAATTTGATGCAGTAACGCTGCTCCAGTCGTTTCCGTCATTTACCTTCAAATCAAAAACCGACGAGAGCACAACACACTACCTCCCTGTAATGCTGATTGCCAGCAACTGACGCTATTGAGAGGTGGGAAGAAATTCACGCATACGCACAAAGGTTCAGGGTCGGCTCATGCAAGCGTGCGTGATCCAAATCCATCAGGTTTTCGCACAAAAAAATTAGGTCGGATACTTTTCTCACAGGCCTCGTATGCTCATAAACTTTTGGGAACCCCTCATCCCTTATATTCCTCGCACGCCCTCCCACAAACGTAAAGAAATGTATAACCCGCGGGGGTATTCGCAACACTACAGTACTTCCCCTTGCAATGATGCTTTGTTCATTGCTGTTTTCTAGTCTGTACCTCAAGTTTGCCCTGAAACCACGGCAAGAGAAGAAACGGAGAGAACCCAGTCAACTCTAGCAACAGGTAATGGGAATTCCTTAATAGTTTAAGAAAATCTATAGAAATAATGCATTGGAAATGATATTCATCATTGTAATGTGGTAAGATGGGTAAATAGTGGGTGTGAAAATGAGGTACAAGAAGTAACAATATAACAAGACTTTATTATGGTTCATAAAAGGTGTATAAATAATAAATAAAAATCAATTATGCTCAAGTGGCAGAAGATGTATGAATTCTTAGAGAATTTCTTTTATTTGATAAGGCAAAATCATTCAGGATTCTTATGTGGATAATGCAGATGATTAAGTTAAGAATAAAATAAAACTCTTTTTCCACGACGAAACAGGAATTAAACAAACATAAAAAGAAAAAGACTGAAAATAAAATGAAAAAATATAACCCGAGCCTGTAAGCGCTTTTCGAAAGCTTTGCTTTCATCATTCAGCAGCCAAGGAGCACCTCGAGAGAACTGACTTGGAATAGGACATGCTGAGTATTTATAACGGAAAGAAGCCAATCAAGACAAAGAGATCCAACTGAAATTTATTGATTGGGTAAGTGTGTCGCCCATTTGATCAATGGTGACTCCCTAATAGGGCCCCTATCTAAGTTGAGTAATAATTTTGTATCTGTTTTTTGAATGGCTAAGCTTGCGAAGGCGTCCAGCAGGTGTTTCTTGTTTATTGACTCAATAAGTTTTACATTATTTAATAAGAATTTATGCCCAGTTTCTAGAGAGTGTTTGGCTATGGATGACTGATTCCCTATACAGTCGAACCCAAGGTAATATAGAATAACAGGTAAGTCCAGTTTGTCAGTAGTGCTTTACGCGCATGCGTATTGTGACGTCACTGGATGACTTTTGGCTTTACTTCCGGGAGATATGGTAGCCATTATTCTGCTCACAAAAGAAAACACATTCACATAAAAAACAAAACTCTTACGTTGTATTTCGGAAGAAACGTTTATTTGTAAACTTACTATTTTATAGAATATTAATTTACAATGCCTGCATAAATAAAGTTATTATGATATAATATCGCAATTATTATCTCTGTCTCGTAACTGCCTAATGGTTCCGACGAATCTTAACGAGGAATGATAACTAGGCCTAATGATAACGAGAAATACGTTATCGTCCTTGTCTCCGTGTTTGCTTAATGTTAACTATCCGCACATTGCGCGATGACTGATCATGCGACCAAGGTAAATGAATTTATATTTTAAAGAACCCCCCCCCCCCCTTTCTAACGAACTGATATATACCTCTTTTTCTATTTAGTCACAGTAAATTTCACTTACCTTGATCACATGAACAGTCATCGCGCGATGTGTGGATAGTTAACATTAACCCTGTGTTCACATTAAAAAGAAATATGTAAGTACATTTTAGAATAATTATAAGTCTCTCCTTATAATGGCATTATTATTTAATTAAAATAAATAGCATAAAGGATGAGAATTGTGAAGGAAATGAACGAGTCGTCCAGTGTCGCTATCGCACAACTGCTTTCATTGCCGCCCTGTTTTGGTTTCTGTGGAGGTTTCGATTTAGCGGGTGTTGATTTCGACGTTATCCAGTAACGTCAAAATACGCTTGCACGGTAAGGCAATTTTTACCACTTCCGGCAAACTGACCCCCACCTTGTTCTAGATCACCTTGAGTCGAACCCTGATAACTCGAATCTTCAGCGGACCAGATAAAAAATTTGAGTTATCAGGTTTTCGAGTTAAGCAGTAAATCGAAAACGAGGCTAGAGGACAATTATAAAGATTCCATAATACTCACAATGTTTTTATAAATTAGAATTTTTTTTTTTATGAGATCCATTTACAATTACAGTACGGACCTCGTAATTTGCGGTGTGTTTTAATGCAAAATCATCTCCAATGTCTTTTTGGCATGGCTTCCGAATTCTACTTCCGGTTTGAAAAATATTCGAAAAGCATCTCTTCGCGATTTTTGAGCATTTATTTTTCATCTGACGACATTTATGATAAATGTAAAAATGTTTTACATTCAAAATTTGACACGAGAATTCGCATTTTTCTCAAATTTCCATCACTTTTACATCGATAAAGGCAGTGCGATCTGAAGCGTTTCGAAAAGAAGATTCGAAAATAAAGTAGCAATGGCCATTCTGATAGCAACAGATCGATCATTTATCAAGTCAAACTCTTTAACTTTTATTTTCATGTTAATTCTTCATTACTTTTTGTATTTTTTTCGAATGGCTTGCAACATTTTTGGAATATTTTTGAATTTATAAAAATAAAGAGTTCTTGATCTTATGTATACTTGCCTACTTATTTGACTGCGCATGAGGAGGGGGGGTCACTCGAGAGCTCCTGGATCTAACATGAAAGTTAATGAAGAATTGAATTTGGTCTGTATTATATAAATTTTTAAAATATTCTAAGATAGTTTTGGCTTTAAATTTAAGAATACATATTCACATAGTTTCTTCGAATTATCTGGGATTTAATAAAAAATTTGTTTGACTTAACGAGTGAAATTTCTATTATTTAAATGCTCTGGGGGGTGGGACTTAGAATATTGTTCGAGTTAACCGGGAATTTGAGTTATCAGAGTTCGAGTTATTCGGGTTCGACTGTACCATATCTTGTGTGTCTCATGTGTTCTTCGAATCTTGTTTCAATATTACGGAGAACAGAGTTTTTAAAAACCTTACAGAAATCGGGAATATACGAAGCCAGGTGTTCCCAATGCCCCATGATGTACAAACGACAAACTTTCCGTAATATTGAAACAAGATTCGAAGAACACATGAGACACACAAGATATGGTAGAGGGAATCAGTCATCCATAGCCAAACACTCTCTAGATACCGGGCATGAATTCTTATTAAACAATGTAAAACTTATTGAGTCAATAAACAAGAAACACATTCTGGACGCCTTCGAAAGCTTAGCCATTCAAAAAACAGATACAAAATTATTCCTCAACTTAGATAGGGGCCCTATTAGCGAATCACCATTAAATTTCAGTTGGATCTTTTTGTCTTGATTGGCTTCTGTCCGTTATAAATACTCCGCATGTTCTATTTCAAGTCAGTTCTCTCAAGTTCTCTGGAGGTGCTCCTTGGCTGCTGAATGATGAAAGCAAAGCTTTCGAAAAGCGCTTACAGACTCGGGTTGTATTTTTTCATTTTATTTTTGGTCTTTTTCTTTTTATGTTTGTTCAATTCTTGTTTCGCTGATTATACAAACAAGAAATCGTAATAAAACAAAAGTTCTAAGTTTGATCGCTAAAGGGAGGAACACGGTAAGCCTAATGTTAAAGTCAATGAAATTGTTCTAAGCTCTCAAAGTTCCCATAATTATTATCCAGAGTTTTCAAACTGAGTCAACACCACTTATAACTTAAGAAGTCTTAACAGTAATCGACTTACAATCAATTCAATATAATTCCATTTCAGGCCGTACTGTCGATTCCAGGTAGGTTGTGACATGTCATGTCAGTGGCTCTTCACAAATGCCTGGGAAAATAAAGTCAAACTTATAATTGTGACCTTTGTTGTGGTTTTTTTTACTTGCATTTTGCTAATTAGGCCCGTCTTCTTAATTATTTCATTTTTTTTACGCTGTTGTAGCGATCGTTTTTGCATTATGGCGATGCCACAGCGTTCACTATTGTTGTCCTGAGCTGATATTGTTGTCTTAGTGGATTTTTAAGAAGACATTATCCTCTCGAAGTGGCATTGTTGATAACGTGTTGTTAAGTTTTTAAGTTGTTATTAGGGATGGGCGATTCTTAAAAAGACTCGATTCTCAATGCATCGATTAACCACTGTTTCAGTAATCGATTCATGTTATTAATCGGATTGCTGAAGCCAATTAATCGAGTATTAATCGATTCGGAGTCAAAATTTTGTTTAACACGTAAAAAGTTTCAAATAAATATTTCAATCTTCAAAACTAATTACATATTTTCCCATACAACTATTGTATCACGGTGACGATTACACACATTCTGGTGCAGATATTGCCATAGTTCACTTGGCAATCTTGCATGCCCCTCCTCTTTATTTCCCTGTCTTGAAGAAAGATGAGAATGATAAACCCATAAATCACTTCCAACACCGATGATAATGTGACGTTCGCCCCTCCCAATACCAACAGGACTCCATCCCCACCTAAGTGGTGCGCGTCGGGAGCGAGTGCGTCAGGGGTTCAGGAAGCATATGGAGAGACACAATAGACATGGAACTGATCAGTAAAATCTCTTTATTTCTCATTGCACATGAATAAACTGAAAACTTAAATTCGTAAACATCAATTTATTCAGGGCCCTGCGTACGCTAATGTTTGTACATGTTTTTCGCTCCATGTTATCAATTGATCACAGATATTCTGTAATTTTTGTTTTAGGTGAGGTAACGACTGATTGGATATCCTCCCACCTGATCTCCTACTAGTAGCGCAGCTTGTGCTGGCTTCATATGAGAAGTGCTCCCAGCCACACTCATGGCCGCACCTTGCTGGCTAATAGCCCTCTGTAACAAGTTATGCAGATTTGTGGGTTGTTTACCTTTGGAAATTTAAGGATATTTCGTTTGGGGTTAAGACACCAATGCACTGAGTGTTAAAAGTAGGAATAAACGTAATATGTATGTTTTGATTAACGGTTTAGTCTAATAAAGGTTTTGTGTTTTTGTTTTTAAAAAATAAATGTTTGAGTTTTTTTTTTTGGCCACCCTCTACTATTTGCCCCAAACCCCTGATAAGCACCCTTCATCGGTAAGCTGTATCTAGTAGGGTCTATTACAGTAGGTGGGAGGGAGAAACGTCACATTACAGCAGAGCAACGATTCATGCTTACATGTCAATCGCAAGGCAAGAATGCTTGTCATTCGTCGATTGTTTTAATTTATACATTTATTACCTGGTCGAACTGCATGCCGGTAGGATTTAGAGGTGGTTGATACTCATGCGACTCAGTAATGGACAATGTAATTGGTTGGCAAGTGACATCGTTCTTTATTAGGTCCGCCCTTCAGCGAGCCGTCTGGCGGGAAATTCAAAAAATTCCCATTTGAATCGCAGACGAGCTGTCGATGCAGTTGACAGGCCTAATAACTTTGGTGCGTTCAATGGTAACACTATGGGAATATTGCTGGTGATAACTTTTCGGCCGAAAGTTTATCATGTGAATCAAGTCCTTCACAAGATTGCACTGAAGGTAAGATTCGAACAGAGATTTCTTTAGAGTTTATATCTCTTTGTAGGTGAAGTGCGAAATTAAACACGTCGCACACTGTTGCTTTCGATGCACTCTCTTCCTTCAGGTGAGGAGATCGCTTCCAAGAGGAGAGTGACATTAATAAATTTTTAACCGACATTCTGTCACAACATAATCAATAAACCATTAAGAAAAGATAAACCATTCGCGGAACCTTTCTTAAATGCCCTATGTTAACATTGTAAGTTTCTAATGGGCCAAAATTTTACCTTGTATTCATTTATGATATATCATTCTAAGATGTTTGATATAGTACATGCCATATCTTAACATTGAAAGTTCCAATGAACCATTATGGTGCTACTAAACCAGGTGCCTTTGAACCAATTTCGGCTATCATTATTCATTCATGACGCATCATCCCAATTTGTTTGATATATTACATGCCATATCATATTGAAAATTTTTGAGGGTGTCATAAGGGTACCATTAGAACACATGCCATTGTTTTGATTTCAACCATTTTCAAAATGGTTCATTCCCGGAACCATATTTATCAATTGGCGAAAATAGTAATTTATACCCACTGCCATCTCTCTATTGAAAGTTGCTAGGTGGGGTCGTGAAGGTACCATTTGTGCACGTGCTATTGAACCGATTTAGATAATATTTGTGATTGGTTTGTGCCATAAACCATATTCATCAACTGACGAAAACAGATTTTGAAAATCTTTCATAGCCTCGGAAGAATTAGAGTTACGGACGGACAGACTGACAGTCAGACAGACAGACAGACACGTTTCCCCACACTGATAACATAAAGCACCTTTCGGTACTTAATAAACCATTAAGGAATGACATAACCAAGTACCGAAAGGTTAAACTACAATACTCATTTCCAAAAAAGTTGGGACAGTGCAACATATAAGAAGAACTCCCACACATTTGTTTGGATTATTGTATTGCCGTTTATTTCAACACATTACAATACATAAACGATAAATTAGGCATGGGATCACATATCTTATATGCTTAAAGAAAGATGCAGGTGGTTTTCCTATTTGGCACGTGCAACACACTCCCAAAAAAGTTGGGACAGCACGGCGTTTACCACGGTGTGGCGTCACCTCTCCTCTTGATGACATACTGTAATCTTCTGGGCATCGATAACACCAATCTTTCTAACAACGTAACCAGAATTCTGTCCCATTCCTGTTGGATATAGGTTTTCAGCTGTTCAACTGTCCGGGGTCGTCGCTGTCGTAGTTTTCGTTTAATAATACGCCAAACGTTTTCTATAGGCGACAGATCCGGGCTGCAAGGGGGCCAATCCAACATACGAATGCGCTGCCGACGTAGCCATGCAGAAGTTATGCGCACTGCATGCGGTCTGGCGATGTCTTGTTGAAATATACACTGACGTCGTCCAAACAGGGGCCTCTTAGATGGCACCATAGCTTGTTCCAGGATCTGTATATACGCTTCAGCATTGACTGTGCCATTGCAGATGTGCAAGTCTCCCATTCCATGGCCACTAATACAGCCCCAGACCGTGACAGATGGTGGTTTCTGTACCGAACGCCTGTAGCACGCGGGAATATCCTTTTCGTCTTTGGTCCGGAGTGTACGGCGTCCATTATTTCCGTAAACAATCGTAAAGGTTAATTCATCGGACCACAATATGTTCTTCCAGCGTGCTTGGGACCAAATGCGATGGGCTCAAGCCCATATCAGACGGCGACGTTGCTGTCGTTTGTTGATGTATGGCTTCCGTCGTGCACAGTATAACTTAAGTTTGCATTTGTGGATGCACCGGCATACAGTATTCAACGATAATGGCTTCCCGAAGAAATCGTGGGCCCACGTGGCTATGTCCATAATCGCAGCATTCCTATGCGTGACGCAGTGAGGTCGGAGGATCCGAAGAGCTCGAACATTCAGAATAGGTTTTCTACCTTCGCCTTTCCGAACTGTGATCTCACCACTATCTTGGTAGCGCTTGATAATATTATGTACTGTAGATGATGACAGGTTAAATCTTCTGGCTATTGCACGCTGAGAAACGTTGTTTGTGAATTCTCGAACGATTCGAACACGAAGATCTTCGCTAACTGGCTTGCCTCGACCCATCGTTCCGAATAAGTTACCTGAACGACGGATGGCAACTGTTATTTATACGGAATGTAGTACGACGTCATCATTCTAGATTATTCCCGAACAATTCGGAAGGTTCCTCTACTAACGGCGCTTTCTACAACGTATGTCCCTACTATTTTGGAACGTGTTGCAACACCTTCATTCAAAATGAACGTCCCGGCCACGATACAAAATGTTTTGGTGCACACAGTAGATTTATGTCATTTCATAAACGTATCTGCTATTTTGTATTCGCGAGAAAGTTTTGTTACATCATCCCTTTTTGTTTTTTCTATCTATTTTACACTGTCCCAACTTTTTTGGAAATGAGTATTGTAAACAATACGCAGAACCATATTTTAATTCATCCTATGTTAATATTGTAAGTTTCTAATAGAACATGAAGATAACATTAAACCACGTACGTTTGAACCAATTGCGACTATCATTAATTTAACGCTATATTCATTTATGATACATCATTCCAAGTCGTTTGATATATTACATGCCATGTTTTAGCATTGAAAGTTCCACTAAACCAGGTTCCTTAAAACCAATTTTGACTATCATTAATTTTACGTTAAATTCATTTATGACACATCATCCGAATTTGTGTGATATATTACATGCCATGTCTTATCATTGAAAATTTTTAACGGTGTCAAAAGGGTACCATTAGAGCACGTGCCATTGTTTCCATTACAACCATTTTCAAAATAGTTCGTTCCTGGAATCATATTTATCATTTGGCGAAAATATTAATTTATATCCACTTCTATCTCGTCATTACGATTTGTTTGATATATTACTTAATATATCTCTCCATTGAAAATTGCTAGTTAGGGTCGTGAAGGTACCATCTGTGCACGTGCTATTGAACCGATTTAGGTAATACTTGTGATTGGTTCATGCCTTGTACCATATTCCCATTGAAAATTGCTTGGCGGGAAAATAGAGGTACCATTTGTGCACGTGCCAATGAACCGATTTAGATAATAATTGTGATTGGTTCATGCCATGAACCATATCCATCGACTGACGAAAACAGATTTTGAAAATCTTTCATAGCCTAGGAGGAGTTAGAGTTACGGACAGACAGACAGACACATTTCCCCACACTGATAGCATAAAGCACCTTTCGGTACTTAATAATGGCAAGTGGCACGAAGATGTGAAGTAGCAAACGACTGATAAATGAAGTAGCATTTTCGGAATATGATATGTACCCGTTTATAAAATGCATTCAAGTTTTTTTGTGTAATTTGGTAAAATTTCTGGTGTATAATATGCATCCATGTATTATATGCAATTTATGTACCTAAGATAGCGATTAGCATCAGGGAATGCTCCGCCATATTTGTTCATCAGCCTCGGTGGCTCAGTGGTTGCGTAATCGCCTCTGATGCCCAAGTACGCAAGTTTGATCCTGGCCGAGGACAACGAGGATTTTTCAGGGGAAATCCGAAGGGAAGTAAAGCCGATGGTCCTGTGTAGTCGTTTGCCAGCTGCACGTTAAAGAAACCTGCAGCCCCTATAACGCCGTCCTGAAATGACCATAGCGGTTGAAAAGGACGTTAATACCAAACAAACCATATTTGTTCAAACGTGCTTACAGTTTGTATTATTAATGGGTTTTTTTTTGTTTTAGCGATATTGTAATGTTTTCAATAAGGTTGGAAAGCTGTGGCAATAATAGTAACAATCTTACTAATGCTTTGTTGTCGCAGTTTTTCCAGAAATTTAGCTCACAACAAAGGTGTTGTTGTGAGAGAGAGAAGCTTGCCTATGGTAGCACTCGTTCGTGCGTCTTCCTCCCCCCCATTATGGCTAACGAGCGATCATTGAAGGGAAGCGGCGGTTGTAATATGTTTAGTTTCTAAGGTGCAGGTGCACTTGATATCAACTGAACTAATTTCAAATGAAATTATCCGTCCTGTGGTAATGAAGCCAACAAGAAACCCTGTGGAATGTCCGTTATAGAGCCTCACCAGCAAACGCCGCTATCGACGTTCTTTTGTTAATACGATCTACTAAGATAAGAAGTCGGCGGTGACCTTCTAGCTGGTGAGATCTATCTAATTACTCTTGTATTTTGTGTAATATGCACATTTGTGAACTCAAGTTTATTTCATCGGAGCAGTATTGTTTCTCTGCCGGAATAAACCGTTTCAAGTCAAGCGCAATATCAAGTTCAAGTCTTATCTCAAGTGCTGTCGTGTCTTTCATATGTATGCATGTTGAACAGCTGTGATTACGTTACGGAATGGGTCTTTATGCTTGATTTCCCCAGTGCTTGCTGATTGCAGTAATTTATAGCATTTTTCAAGCGACCCTCGAGTTAAAGTGTTATTTTTCTGTTGATATTCCGCAATCTTTTATGAGTCGTAATATTAACCGGCTATTGCTCGGGATTTGTAAAGCTATGCTAGATGCATGAGAACGGGTCGGTAACTGTTCAACAGGATAGCGGTTTAATTGAAAATTCATGATGGGGAGCTGATTAGGGGGTGTTTTGTTGTAATTGTGTGGTATACAGGGTGTTTCAAAATTATGTACAATAAATTTAGTGACATATTCTTCAGGTCAAAAGAAAACGAAAATGTTCTATAGCACTTTGGAAATGATTTGTTTGCGAGTAATCCAATATGATAGAGTAGGGAAGCACGGTAGTTAGCAGACGATATGTTAGCAGTTCCAGCGTTTCGACCCAACACTAGGTTGAGTGGTTTGTTCCGTCAGTTGTGTACGGTTGTTTCCATTACTGTAGTTTCACTACTGTACATCTACTAGGAATATCAATTTCAGAATGTTTGCGTGCTTTGACATACGCATTACGATTTACATAAAAAAAAGTCATGTACACGTATTCCAGTGCAGAATACACTGACATGCACCTAATGTATGGTCTTGCGGACGGAAATGCTGTGGAAGCAAGAAGACTCTACCAAGAACGCTTTCCGAATAGACGTTTGCCAAATAACCGAACATTTGTATCTGTCGACAGACATTTGAGGGAGCGTGGTTCCTTTGGACGTCAAACAGGACAAGGGCGGCCTGTAGCACATTCTCCGGATGAGGAGGATGTGATAATTGACATCATACATGATGAACCACAGACAAGCACCCGTCGTATTTCTTCCATGGTACACATTCCGCACTCATCTGTTTGGCACATTCTTCACTGTCAGCTTTTGCATCCATACCACCTGCAACTGGTTCAGTCAGTGAACCCAACGGACTATCCACACCGACAACGATTTTGCCAATGGATACAACGTCGTCATGCTGCAGACCCTAGTTGTCTCAGCCAGATACTTTTCACGGACGAAGCAACCTTCACCCGGACAGGAATCGTAAATTCTCACAACCAGCACCATTGGGCAGATGCTAACCCGCACGTTACCAGAGCTCGAGCGCATCAAGAGCGTTTCTCCGTGAACATTTGGTGTGGAATTGTCGGAAATAACTTAATTGGCCCTTATGTGTTGCCGCCACGATCGACTGGGCGAACGTATCTTTTGTTTCTGCAGAATGCATTGCCAGAATTACTGGAAGATGTTCCTCTTTTGATAAGATCTAACATGTGGTTCATGCATGATGGCGCTCCAGCACATATCAGCCATGTCGTGCGAGCACACCTTAATGCTGCATACACGAATCGGTGGATAAGTCGAGGTGGACCGGTAGCCTGGCCTGCAAGATCACCTGAACTTAATCCCTTGGACTTTTTTCTGTGGGGTCATGTGAAAACGATCGTCTACAGCACAGAAGTTCCTAACATTATGGATCTGCGACAACGAATTGAAAATGCATGCCAAACCGTTCGTAATGCTGGCGACAAACTCTTCCATGACATCAAACGGTCGCTCATGCAACGAGCCGAAGCGTGCGTGCGAGCTGGTGGCAGGCACTTTGAACAATTCCTGTAATTTGGAGCCACGGGTTTAGTTGGCTGTATCGCGTAAATAAATCGTTTCCAGACAAAGTGCTATACAACATTTTCGTCTTCTTTTGACCTGAAGAATATGTCACTAAATTTATTGTACATAATTTTGAAACACCCTGTATAGGCGTCTGTTGTTTCTGCATAAGGAGTTACAGCTTTCTCCCCTTGTCCCAGCCTAAGGTGTGCCATCTGTTAGTGCCACTGTGGTCCGGTTCTTAGTAAAGGAGAGCACGACGCCTTCCTGATAGATAGATCCCTAATCGGCTCTTGGGGTGTGGGTTAAAGGTAGTGTCGAGTTGCGCTACTAGAGTTGCGAGGTTAGCAGTGATATTGATCAGGAGATCATGCTAATGCATCAGCTGACGCTCTTAGCTTAATAGAAAATGCAAGAAGGCGTTTTTAGTTTTTTGAATGGAATTTAAACTAGTAAAAATTAACTACACTTTTAATTAATGAGTTTTGTTATTCTAGTTCGTAAGTGTGGGGCCCCAATTAAATTTACTGTTGAATTGCTATAGATTACTGTGAACTGAATAGCATTGGATTATCATTGAGTACGGGGTCCATAGTGCTGTTTCTATTGATAAAATTTGTAGAGACTTTACAACGCAACAAAGGGAGAACAGAGTTTCCGACTAGTTTCGCCATTTATTCCCGGCTTTATCAAGGATACACACAAGAGGACATAAGCCTTTATATACAGAATGAGAACATGATTGGATGAAGAAATAACAAATTGTAAATAATATAAAGTGTACAGTGGCGACATTGAAAGGAGAATGGTTGGATAATGGTTCGACATATTTGGGTGGCCGAATTAGCGCCTCTTTCAGCCTGCGGAAGGCCTCCCTCCTTGCTTCCATCCAGACGAAAGGCTCTTCCTTCCTAAGTAACTGAAACAGCGGCTCTGCAATTTCTGAGTATCGCGCAATGAAATGCCTGACAAGTTTTTTTATTTCCAAGGAATGTTCACTAGTTTTCACCATTTTGCTTCATTCAGCAACTTAAAATGAACAGTAATTGTCTTCTTTATACAGGGTGAATACAAAAGTCTGAACCCCCCTTTTATTTTTTAAACCGTAGCTGATATGTCAATTTTGATGAATCCAGTGAATAGGAAGTTGTGGGTGGCCTATCCCATGGTGCACTTTTCATCATCCCAAATATGCAAATTAAGACACATTCAAAATTTATCTCAAAATCCGTAAGGGATAGAGAAAAAAACCCAATTGCAAACTTGTTCAGTATAAAAAAACAAACAAAACAAAAAATAAAATCATCCAAATCGAACCAACCAATCACCCACAATCACGTGGTGAATACTGCACAAGGAAGACTGAATGTTGATATTTCCACCATGTAAAGCATGCAAATCAAAAAATAACATAAATTACCATACTCACATTCACTTTGATGCGGAAAAGCAAATAAAAGGCATGTTTCAGCACACAGAAGACAGAACAATTCCAGGATGGCAAGCTACACTGTTCCGGAAATGGTCAACATGGTCAACGTGATTGTGGGTGATTGGTTGGTCCGATTTGGATGATTTTTTTTTTGTTTTGTTTGTTTTTTTATGCTGAACAAGTTTGCAATTGGGTTTTTTTTTCTCTATCCCTTACGGTTTTTGAGATAAATTTTGAATCAAGGTTGTTAAAGAGAAGGTGGCCTCTATCGGGGTGATCGATGGTCATTGGCTACTGACGTATGACGTCAGCTGGAAGGTTTGGAGCAGACGAATGCATAGAAAACTATAGACGAATGCGCGGTGACCTTTATTTTCCAGCCTATTTCTACTATTTATCACCAATATAAATGAAGAAAAACGTGCCAAGGTTTTATATAAATATTTTATTGGAATAATATGTGTTTAAAATTCAGAGATTGTAAATAAAATATCTATTTATATACATTTAGCACTGAAATACAAAAGCAAATACTGCAACAGCAACGCCACCTCGTCAAAGCAATTCTTTAACGATTAACCTGTTACAGTATTCAATCATTTAGCATTAAATGCTAGTACACCATTAAAACATCTGCCACTGCTTGTATGGTTATAAAAATATGATAGGAAGAAAATAAAGTAATGCCTACATACCCAATTACTTTCTGTTTGAGTCTGACCGAACATTTTCGTTTTGTTCAAATTACAATTTGAGAGTGAAAGCGTATCCCACCTCGTCGTTTTTCCCAACGTGGTTTATAGAGTCTTCAAATGAATCTGAAGCCACTGAACAGTTTCAATTACTTGGTACGAGTGAAGGAGGTGAAGATGAAAGCGAAGAGTCTTGTGTATGTTTTATTTTCTAAACTTCTCTCTCAGGTTTCAAATTTTCTCTTAACTTTCGATTTTCTTATAGTGCAATCTGTTGGATTTTTGCATTTTAACACTCGTATCAAGAGCACATCTGCTCAGGAATTCTCCTGCTTGTTACGAGTGTGCTCTTTTTCATTATAAGAAGGGGTGGGGGGGGTTTGCTCATTTAATGAAATTTTGCTCGTATCTATTGCCATGAGAAGAATAAATGCATGGAAATATAATAAATCCACTCTAGATTATAATATTGGACTAAAAATAATAAATAATTGCGTTTATTATTAGCAAAAGCACATAGAACTCCTGCCATCTCAGCTTTGTTATGTTAAAAGGGGCGAATCGCCTGCTGCCAACCTTCCAGGTGACGTCACAATCCCAGAAGGCAATGCGAGTGCTTTTGAGAGAAATCGGCCGATAGAGGCCACCTTCTTTTTAACAACCTTGATTTTGAATGTGTTTTAATTTGCATATTTGGGATGATGAAAAGTGCAACTTCCTATTCATTGGATTCATAGGCCACCCACAACTTCCTATTCATTGGATTCATCAAAATTGACATATCTGCTTCGGTTCAAAAAATAAAAGGGGGGTTCAGACTTTTGTATTCACCCTGTATAATTGATATGAAATATGCAAATTTTTTCGATATGAAAATCTTTTGGTTGCGTATTTGAGGAAAAAACGTGTGTACAGATAATTTTTTTGACCTTCAATTTTGTTATGATTTGAATTTCTTTTTGTTTGTGAAAATAATTATTTGTTTAAATAAATATTTTTTCATGATTTTTTTCTTCAAAATATATCGAGGCATTTGGTAGTGTAATTTTTTTTACGATTTCTGTTTCATTTCATGGTCAAGGTGCACGGATAATTTTTTGGCTCGCTGTATTTTATACAAATATTTTTAAAATTTTAATATTTTAAGTTTTAAAACAAGGCTAACAATTTTTATTGCCTATCATCCCTGCAAAGAGCTTAAAAGTAACGTAATGCAGCTAGAGCTCAGGATTAATGGGAAGTCTTTTTACGATGCTGTAATAATGGTATTGTTCATATCTTGATATAATTAAAATGACTTAATTCTCTAGTGGAGTGCTGAGTAGGCAAGTGTCCAAGTTGTATAGCCATTGCCTAATTCCATTGATAAAGGAAGTTGCTGAAGGGGTAATGTTTCTTACACAGTTAAAAAACAAAAACAAAAAAAAACATGTCTCGAAGGCCCTCTTTTCCTTCCTGTCCTCTGTAATGGTTTTGGTAGCTCTTATGCATGCGTTAGTTCTATTATTTTTTTTAATGTAATGGTGACTGTCTTTTTGTAAGTAAGTGTGTATAAGGAAATGATTATTATTATTTATCTATTTCATGCTTGAAATATTGCATCCTACTTGCATCACTGCCTTTGGGCATTGAGTGCCTGTCTGAGAATGATTTAGCGTTATTTATGTTCTTGATCTTTTATAGTCTATGAATTGCTTCTCTTTATTTATTTTTCAGCTTTGGTTTGGGAATGTTGGCTTGTTTACTTTGTTTTTAAATTAGCATGATTATTTATTTATTTATTTATTTTTGGGAGTTGGTGTCAGACTATCACTGTATCTTTTTCCGTGTTTTTCCACTAATTCTGTAGCTCCTGCACAAATGACGATCTCTACTACTTCTACTACTCCTCATAATTTAAGTTCCACCCTCAGACCTATCACTTCAACCCTTAGCCTAATTGTTGATACGCAACAGTCAGCTGCCAGTAATCAACAACAAGGTAACGTTTAAGATAAAAAAAAAAAAAAAATAGAATAAAAAGATTTGGCACTTAGGTTTCTGTAAAACAAATTTGTGGAAGCAGAGTATGGAGAGAGTTCTGCTATTTTTTTTTTTGTTAAGAATGGAATGATTTTTTTTTTTTTTTTTATGATTGTGTTTGTGTTTTTGTTTTAGTTAATGTTGCATTTTTTTTGTTATTTTATTTGATGATGTTGTAGACCATGTGACTTTAGGAACAGCTGGCATCATAGGACTGTTGTTCGTTGTCACTATGATAGTGGGATTTGTCTTTTGGGTGTTTTACGCATACCGGAATCCTCATACAGCATCGGGACAACTATTGATAAAGGTATATGTTTATTATTATTATTATTATTATTATTGAATTGAAAGCCCAATGGGAGACGGGAACCTGGCCCCCATATTGAGAACCGTGACAACTTGGTTGTCTTTAAAGCCCCGTTTCCACGAACCGAGTTTTTCTCGGTTTGGTTCGCGGAACTAGTCCGTAATCCCGTGGAACCGAGACTCGTTTCACCAACTGCGTTTTGAGAACTCGTTTCATCGATGAAACCAGCTTCGCATCGCAGGCTCGCATTTAATTTTCAAAATGGCGGAAAGTAGAAAGCGAAAGAGCGCGGCGGAATGGGGAGAGCAGGATACGATTGCGTTAATAATTTATGGGGGGAGAAAATTGAAGATCTGCGACGTGCAAAACGTAATCGGCACGTTTTCCAGGAAATACGTGATACATTGGAGGAGGAGCGTGGGGTAAATCGGACTTGGCAGGAAGTTAAAACCAAAGTCGATAACCTCGATTTTGTGTAGCTAATAAAGAAAGCAATTGACTCGGCAGCGATTGATTTTGCAATTGTCGACAAATAATTGATCTATTATGATGCTGCAAATAAAGCATCAATGTTCTGCAGTAAATGCTTTAGCCGCATTAGTATAGTCACTAAAATAAATCTGCGTCTTTGTTGGGCATCCATATTTGTTGACAATCCCAAAATGCAATGCGTACTGCAGTACAAATAATCCCACAATGCAATGGGTCAAACGAGTTAGAAGTTCGGTTCGTGGAACAAGAGGGGAAGCCTAAAACTAGATCCGCGAAACTAGTTTGACGAATCGAGAATTCTCAGTCCGTGGAAACTGGGCTTAAGACACCTTGAGACAGCTTGGCTGTCCGTGGTGTCTGCGATAGCCCAATTGGTAGAGGCATCGGCCATGATAGTCGAGGTTCCTGGTTCGAATCCGGGTCGCAGAATTTTTCCTTCCATTTTTTAAATGTGTCCTGGTTTTGTTATCAGATGTCTGCCCGTTACATGTCTGTAATTCGTTTAGGAATGACTGACGTAAATCAAAACCAGATTTCCCATAGGGTCCGGTTCTAAAATAATTATTCCGTTCTGGACAGAAAACACGCAGTGACCCCTTAACCCCAAAGTTTAACGTTTTTATAGGAAAACGCCATCAAGGCTTATTTGGGCGATCCTTAAAATCTAGATTAATATCATTTCATCATTTGACCTAAACCGAAACCAAATATTTCTTTTTTTCTTTCTACAGTATCGTCCTAGTCAATGGCAATGGAGTCGAGGCGAAGCTCGTTACACAGCAGCATCTGTACACATGTAATGGGAAACGGAGGTTGCAAATATACAAGAATTTCATAGTTTTGTATCAAGACAAGTTATTCTGTATATATTCTGAAAACGATCTTAGTTTATTTGAGGAGTTGTTTACTATTACACAAAAAGCTCACATAAAAATGAGATAGGATCATATGTTAGATTTTTTTTCAGGGATTGTTTACTTTAGAGTGGTCCTTATTGAAATATAAAAGACATTGGAGTGTACATATGAGAGCAGCATGTGTCAGCTATCGAGAATGTTATTTTATTTTTTAAATGTTTCCTTTCTTTTCCGAATAATTGCCTTAAAAGACATCAGAAAATATTTAAAAGAAGACGTAAACCAGTAAATTTCATTCATCATGATTTCACGTCATCACTTGAAAAAATTTTTTTTAAATGAATAACGTAGAATGCTCGGAAGTATTTTAGGGTTATTAGTTTCTTAGATTTTTTAAAAAGAACAAAAACGGAGATTCTTAATTAATCCTAATTTTTACTTTTTGATACGTAGATTTGAACGATGACTTTTTAAAGACTAATTTTAAAAACATCTCAGTTTTTAGAAGCATGAACACATTATTAAGTGCCTTAAGAAATAGGTATACAAATCATTCATAATCATGTCGTTTACGAGGTTTCAAAAGATCAATCTGTTCAGTTTAAGCATTGACGGAGCTAACTTGTTAAACTGACAATAAAATTGTAACGTTAATAGACAGGAAAATTCTTTGGAAAGTTTTTTTTTCATATCATATATCGTTTATGAATTGACGATATATTTGTACGTGTTCATTAGACGTCTCCTAATACGAGGGAGAAACTGAAAGTAACCAGGATTTGCGTTTTATAATGTAGTTTCAAACATTCTAAGTGAATGAAATGAATGAAATTATACGTTAGAAACTTTATTTATTGCCTCAACATGATCTCCACTTTTATTTAAGCAGCAGACGCAATGTGTACCATATTTTTGTGAATATAACCCTCACCCTTGTATAACCCTCACCCCCACAGATGTAAAAAACGTATAACCCGCTGTGTATATTCGTGAAAATACGGTAACAAATATCTGTATAAAGGAAAGTAACGTCTGTCTGCTGTTTTAATCAATTTTATCACACGCTCAATCAAGTTAATGAATGATTATCCAGTTTTCTCTTGAACTTTGCGTTTGTGACCAGGTTGCAAGAACAAGCATTGTTCACTTTTGGGTTACGTGTCAGTAAACTCATTGAGCGTTTGGCAAAGCCATCTTGGGATACGTCTGCTTGGGATAAGCCTTTGGAAAGGAAATCACGCAGGATAATTTTGGTATTAGTTTACCAACACTTTTCACAGTTTGAATTTTCCTCTCACTGGCGATGGGATTTCCTGCAACATCCCCGTCACTGCCTGTACCTAGTGAGTACCATCTTAGTGTTACAAACTGGCCTTGCGATCAGTCAATGAATTTTTCAACTTGTGTATAGAGGGATTAGCTAATAGGCATTGCTTTATGCAAGTATAATCTACAATCATACAAATCGCTACTATATAATGTACAAATTGCGGCCGAATTTTGATGTTTAAAGAGCTCATGATCTCAATCAATGCTAGATTTCACAACTTTTGAAGGGGGTATTTCTCGTAATTGTCACTTTTACAATGCGGGATGCTTTACTGGCACAATGATTCCCCAAATGATGATCAGCACTTAGCGAAGGCAACAAACACGGATTGGATTGGCGGTTCGTCGCTGCTGGATATTGATGATTCTACCGTGGGTTTACGAAAACTGGTTACATATCGGGACTGCTGCATATACAAATGTTGAAAAATGAGGCAATAAGTTAATGGAATGCAAATTTGGGTTACTTTTTAACTCTCTCTCATATATTTTCCCCCGGTTTTTCGTTTTTGGATGTTAATCCTAGCTCGTCTTAACGTGAATAACTTTCAAACCATCTAAACGTTTGATACTGGTTTAAGTATTCTAATTGAATAATGTGTAATATAGCCATACTGTATATGGATTGAATAAATTATGAGGTATGCTTTATTTGAGAAATTAAATGAAGGAACTATTTAAATACATTTTGATTTTCTCTTTGCTTCGGTTTTACGAAGCAAAACTGTTACAATATTAAACCAAGACTGTTTCCATGTGTAAATTTTTTTTAACCATATATAAATTGGCTGAAAAAAAAACAAAACAAAGAGCAAATGTGTTACTCTGTTACAATTAATGAATTTTGTTGTTTTTTTTTAATGCCTTAGAGTTTTACAGCTGCCGTTTTCTTTTTTGTAATTCGTTTACAGGCGCTTTCGTTTGTTTGATGTCTGTGTGCGATTTTTAACCAAATGGTCCAATAACATGGCAACGCCTCGACGACCCATTTTTAAACCTCCGTGAGTGTAAATTTCGAGTTTTTCGAATATTTTCCATAGACGTAGTCTTCTCGTTCACTTGAAAACAAACATTTTGAACAACATCGAGAGTGATCTGGACTGGAGGCTGCCATTTGCAATTACAAAATGCTCAAAACCGCACGTGAACAAAGTGCACGCACTCATTGCAAAAAATCTACACGATGCGAATAAATGAATGCGCTTTTATTTAAAAATCTTCTTGAAAGTTGAAAATTTATATATATATATCACTGAGCGCATTCGTTTATACGTAAACGTGCACGATGATGGCGTCTCGTGCAGTTACCGTTCAATTTGGTTCAGTCTGTGCAGGATCCCACACCCACACGTGAACAAGTAGAGGGAGAAGCCCGATCACCTCGCACAAACCGCACAAGAGATACCCCGAAAAGCTATGCATACACTGAAAGCATTGTAAAAAAAATTTTCGACCATCATCGAGGAAAGCCATCATCCGCAATTGCTAAATGCTCGAAACGACCCTACTTTTACCTTTGTCTGCGTAGATCATGCATGAACGAAGTACACGGTGATTCCTGAGCATGTCTCACGAACCGCGCGAGAGGCATCTCGAATGGCTAGTACGTGCATTTGGTGCAAAAATTCCACACGATTCAAATAAACGAACGTGCCTTTTAGTTAGAAATCTTTGTGAAAGTTCAAAATTTTTATATCTCTTTAACTTTTGTAATTTTGTACATATTTAAGAATGAAATCTTTTTTCACTAAAGTACGTTTTACCTGAACAAACATTTAGACAGAGAAAATCTCTTTCTTTACGGTTTTTATTCTCTTTTATATGCCCGCCTTTTATCTCATTAATGATCTTTGTTTTCTTACTTGAAATTTACTTTATAAACCATGCGTAGATTAAATATTGTAAAGATATCTAATATGATTGTGAGCAATTAAGAGATTGAAGGTAACGGATTAACTTATTCGTCATTTTAATCGTATTGGGTTTTTATATTAACGTGAATATTGTCTATTTTTATAACGTATACACAGAAAATATTTAAAAAAAATTTTTTACGTTTATCTAAAGAGTTTTTGAAAGTTCAGAATTACATTTAGTATTCACGTCAAAATTGCAAAAAAAAAAAAAAAGCCTTTATCTTATATTCTTTCAAAGTTCACCCCCATACACATAAACAGGGAAACGGCACGTTTCCAATCTCATGTTTCAAAGGCCAGTTGTTTTAACAAACACCCCATCCATTGCCTTTCCTGATGCAATAAGCAGACGCTAATTTTCATCCATTTCTGATTACCTTACTATGAATTCCAGTTTGTACTGTATTTTCGCGAATATAACCCGCACCCTAGTATAACCCGCATCTCTTGTATTCTCCATTGGGTTAACAATATACGTGATATTAAGTATATTCCCTTATATTACCCGTACCCTCTCCCGCGGTGGAAATACAGTACAAATTGCTTAGTTTAATGCGTTTTCTCCAAATTTAAATACAGGAAGGAGAGCGAAGTTCGTACCCTCAGGGTTTTTCAGGTTACATTTGTGCATAACTTTTATCCAAGCCCCACTGCCTATAATGTCGCTTTTGAAATTATGGAAAGACGTTGAAACGTCGACAGAAAACGAGCCAAATGTCGCTTTTGTATATCGTGCGTTTCGATCTTGAATTTGAGATGCGCTGCTTTTAATGAGAATTGCTTTGTTTATCAGATCCTCCAGTTTTCCCGATTTCAGTTCGACTTTGAAAGGATCAGGTGATATCATCAGTGGTTTGTTAGCTTTTGGCTTCCAGTCATGTATTTCTTGATCATTATAGCACGCAGTATGAAACTTCTGCGAGTGGCGTTTTGAATGATCCATCTAGCGTATTTTACTGAACTATAAGTCGCACTGTTTTCCTAAACACGTCTTAAAATTTGGCTTCTGCAAGGTCGTGCGACTAATACGTGAAATTTAAATGGAAATTCCATTGTTTTGTGTGAATCCCTAACTTCCTCAATTTCATTAAAACTGTCGCTTCTAATAAAACCCAAAATGGTTTCATCTATTTGTTCTGCCATGTAGTGCGACTTGTATAAAGATGCGACTTATAATTCGGAAAATACGATAAGTTCATGACGTGCAAAATTCAAACATCAACTATGGAATTCGCAATTGGGATCTTTTGCGGAAATGCATTTTGTTTACGTGAACGATTACTTATATAAAAGAAAACTAATGATCTCTCTACGTGAAAGGAAAAAAGAAAAAGGCCACGTCGATCTTGTTAGTTTGTTTTTTCATATCGCAGTGCCATATTTTTGCGAATATAGTCCGCATTCTTGTATAACCCGCATCCTCGTATACCCCTGAAAATTCGAATATCCCGCATTCCTTGCAGGGCATGCGATATACGCAACTTTAGCATGTATATTCCCTTGTATTACCCGCACCCCTAACCACATAGTAAACAGTTGTATAACCCGCGGGTTATATTCGCGAAAATATGGTATATTTCCCTTGGATTTTGTAATGTGATCACGCTAACATGGAGGATCTGGTTTACAAAGCAGTTAACCTAAATGCAGCTGTTTGCCTTCCTTCGCAATTTACAAAAGATCTCTCGTCAAACGGTCGTTACAATCTCCCTCCTCCCTTTTAAGGTAAGAAAATAAGCAGCTTTATTCTACACAAGTGCCAAAGAAAAATCGTCAAGCATCTCATCTTGTATTATTATTATTGTGATGTTAATTTATTTGTACTGTTAATCTCGAGGCAAAAAAAAGATGCATTAACCATGTAACATAACACTCGAGTGAAATATTCAAGCAAACATTCCAAAGTAAAAACAAAGTTTCTTCTATTTATTATTTTTATACCATTTCAGGTTAAGTTAGTTTCTGGTCAATTTATAAAAGGAAAAAAAATTTGCAATAAGTCAGATTTTTGTTTTGTTGCTGTAATAAAAACGCCTCTAAGCTTATAATAACGACTTAGATATCAATTTGTGCCTCTAATACATTAAAACTATTTCTAATGATGTTATTGTTATGTAAAATTGTTGCCATCAGTTGCGCACATTTGATTATTTAGGTT
>JAHWFO010034694.1:107908-118676 GCA_023313115.1 Rhysida immarginata | reverse complement strand
ATATCCTGTATTTAAAGTATTCTGTACTTAAAATATTCGTTAAATATAACCGTAGTCTCCTTTTCATTTGGTCACACCTTATACAGGCTGAATATAATTAAAGTTACGATTTCAAAAATCAATAATTTGAAAACTACTCGTCAGAATGACCTGATATTTTAGCAGAACAATCGTGAGGCAAGGGAATTTTGTTTGGCGAAGGCAAAAAAATAGTTCCAAAATCTGCCGCTATATGGCGCTGGCAGGGTAATGTCAGGGGAAAAACCAAAAATGGATTCGTGAAACACAGGAATGTTGTTAGCCAAAAGAAAACAATAGAGTTCAGGGGTTTATGAAAAATTTATTGGACCCGATTTTATGGATTTTAATGTCCGCAACTTCCTAATAGCTGTTAGTGCACACTGATCTTTCTTATAAAAAAGCTTCAAGAGCAGAGCGCGATCCTTCATAGTCAGAGTCATGATGAAGCATTCAAGCAAGGAGCTGGTGCTCTTCATTTTTATGGCAGCTATGTCTGTCACATATTAATAATTTGCATATCTCCAGACAATGTGATCCCTACCACCGCCATCTATCGGCAGATTTTGGAACTATGTTTTTCCTTCGCCAAACAAAATTCCATTGCCTCACGATTGTTCTACTAAAATATCAGTTCATTCTGACGAGTAGTTTTCAAATTATCGAGTTTTGAAATCGTAACTTTAATTATAATCACCCTCTATATCCATTTGTAACTTACTTACTGACTTCCCTCGTACATTACCAATAAATTCATGTTTTGTGTCTTATGTGCTCGAAGTCCATGAGACGTGAATATTTTCGGACGGTTCATGTATATCCGAGCGAGGACTGAATATGTTGCATCAATTTTATGTCTCTTTTTTTACTCTGTGCGCACCTTTTCGGCATCATCAATCTTCCTAGATTATTTTAGAATCCACTTTGTTTTCTCATTGAGATATCCTGCAACGCTCTTCATTAATGAGAAAATTAATGACTTAATAAAATAAAATCGTATCAAAAAAAGTATAATTAAATATGACCCGATCAGTACTGTAGTACAGTTCATTCCAAAAGCGTTTTCACTTAGGTGAACGATGTTCGGCTTCCTTGCATTATATTAAATCAGTGAGATCAATCGCTCCAGGCAAGAAGTCGAGTTCCAATCACATTGGCGATGCCATTTATTGTTTCTTAGCAAAAAGGGATAGGTAGGCACTATGAGTGACGTCAAATGGTTTTAATTGAAATCTGCTTTTGAGGAAATTTTTTCTTTATTATTAATAATATCTGGGTGAGCGAGCTTCGCTCGTGGTAAGCGTTTATTAATTTCATTTTTTAAGCATTAGGTTCACAAGTCCAAAAAAAAAAAAAAAAAATCGTTTATGTTATTCAAACACTTGGTTCATTTTAAATTTCTTTAATGTGTGATAAGGATTTTTCTTTGGCAACAGAACCCTTAAAGTGCTCGACTTTTTTACCCTGTAAATGCCATGGTTATTAAATGTTCTATCTTCATTGACGTTCTAAGGTGCTAGCGCAAATGACGCATTTAAATATCTTATTGTTTTATGCAATTCCTCCGACAGAGGATGAGAACATATAAATAGACGTACTAATTCCTTTGAAAATTGCAGTGGTTCATGTTTCATTCGGCCATGCAAACAACAGTCGTCAAAAAATTTCGATTTATACGATTTAAAACACGTTCCTCTGGAAAAATGCCAAGCCCCGCAATAGGAAACTTGACACTATAATTATTACGATTTTAGCGCCACCTAGTATTGACATTTAAAATTATTATATTGTAAAATGGAGGATTCTTCAATAGAAAATGCTGTAAAACTGTCACTAAAAAGGACGTGTGGCTGCATGTATTGCTGCATCCTAGGATGTAATTCGAATAGTTATTCGATACCAAAGATATCTGTTTAATTTGCCAAGTATAAAAAAGAATTCTGAATGGCAAAATAAATGGATTAAAATAATTAGGCAGATAAAGTATTAACTCTTTTTAATACTTACACAAATGCATTAATGCATTAATGGTTTTATACATATTTACATTTTCGATAGTAAGGATAAAATATGGAATTCAAGTAAATACAGCAAGATATGTGGAAAACGTTTTTACTGTGGCCATCCAATAAACCATCCAAATAGTGCTGATTACATGCCATCTTTATTCCACCAATCTAAAAATATTTCCAATCAAGCAAATGAAAATCTTTATTTACAATATAAAAGTACAACTTTTACACACTAGATGGCGCAAAATGTAAAGCGACTGCAGCGCCCCTGCCAGGTTTCTTATTGCCTATGACAACACGACATCTCGAAAGGTCCCAAACTTGGCATTGCACCTTGACATTAACAGCGGCTTTATAGCTTGGTAAGCAGTTTCCTTCTAAAGTTCTGTGATGATTGGCGATACGACTTCTTTGTCCTTCTAACCGTCGTTCACGTTGTTCATGATATCCATTGAACAAACGTTGTGGCACACTCTAGACACCGCACTTTTGGACGAGTCTCCACCATTAAACGATGACAATTTTTATTGTTAGCCCGACGCCTCTCAGTGAAGGCTGCCGATGACATATGCCTGACGTCAGCTGCCCAGGTAAGTTTGGCCCTGAGTGCTGCCGGCAGCTTTCCGGAGATTTAAATAGTATTGCCTCAGATTATACCTAATGTGAACACAAGTCGATGTGCATAATGTCGAGCCACAATGTGAGGCCACTTGTCGTATATTATATGGCAAGTCGTTCCACAACATGATGGCGCTCTATGGGAATCGCTTAGGAAGTTTGAATTTCTTGAATTGAAACAGGATCAGTTTAAGAAAGTCAGTTTATTGAAAATTCATCATCATAAGAACTTAACTGCATTCCTTCTGTCACGGATAAAATGAGCATGCGCAATGTGGAAAATTAGTAATATAATAAAACCTGATCACGGTGTCATACGGTGTTGGTAAATTAAAAGTATTTATTCAATTTAGTCAAATGAGTAAATTAAATAAAAAAGTGTTTCCCTCTGTCACGAGGGTAACTTAAAATGTTTTAAAGGGAAGAAACAAGTAAAACCCCTAGTTCACAAAACTGTAATTATACAGTGTAATTCTGATTAATTACAGAGGAGCTTATGAAATGGCTTGTTCGAATCTAAGTAAGCCCGAAACAAATTATTTTAGAAGGGAAATCTATCCCAATAATTCATATAATGAAATATCATAGATGGCTATAAGGCTGACAATTGATAAGTAAAGTATGATACTCTTTCCCGAAGAACCGACGGATTCTGCCGTCTTCTTTCAGACCTTGCTTGGCTAATTTCTACCGCAACAGAAGGCGGCGATGCTCGATGCGTTTAAGGGATCAACGAGGAAACCAAAACTGCAAAGAATAAATAAAGAAGGCATGAATTAGTATGGTTTCCAAGCCCGCGCCCGCAACGCTTTTTCCTAAAAAAACTGCGACCTTTTCATTTAACGGAACTATTACGCGCTCGAGAGTTAAATGGCGAGAGAGGTAATTGAATAATGCGAGCTTACTTGATATGCTTGATACGTGGCCGAGGTCTTCCTCGAGGAGCGCTTGTAGCCCCCAGGGTGAGATGACCTGCAGGGAATGGGGGAAAACGCAGGGCGGCGTCATAGTAACAAGCACTCTACTCAGGCTCACACGTTCTATATTTCTATGATGACACGGTACTGTTATGTTCCATTATGTAAAAACGGAACTGGAGGACATAAATTTCCGAAGGATAAAGGACTAGCTTTAAAATGGAGAGAAGCTATTCAACGAGTGGATAAAAAATTTAATAATGTTTCCTTCCTTATCCAGCCGCAACTTAAAGTTGTAAGCAACCTGCAGAGCAAATATTCGTGATTTCAAAGTTTTCAACATGCATAATTCAACATGATTATCTGATAAACTAATTTTTTTTACTTTTTTTTTCATAGCTGCTGCAACTATGCCACTAAAGTAAATATCTGGTGAGTTTGCTGTGTTAATGCTGCATGCTTTTATTTTGTTAGCTGCATAATGTTGCTTTCCCTTTTCAATAGCTTTAACATCATTACTATGTTGATTGTCTACTGCCATTCAAAATTGCATGTAATGTACTACATTACTGTACGTTAATGTTTTTAGATGATTCATGTGTTCATTAGAAACTGTTTTGAACCCAGTCAAAGGCCATGTGGGAATAAAATATCATCGAGCCCGGAAAACAGAACGGAAAACAGTTGGGAGTGTGTGAACGCTAGGCCTTAACCCAAATATCAAACCATACCTCTCAATCAAATCAGTTTTTCGTCCCATTGTTGAAATTTCACGCCTTAAAAGTTCAAATTTTAGTTTGTTTATTGTTTAGCTTCGATAAGCTGCCATCGCTGCCATGTTTTTTGCCCTAGGAATAGATGCTCGGTGCACTGGCGCCATCTACTGGAGCAATTTTTCGCGTTTTCCCCCATATTCTCTCCTCTTCTGGCAATAGGAGACTGAAGAAATTAATAAATGTAAACTGGAGATAATGCTCCAAGCATAAGGTAATTCGAAAAAAATTATCTGAAAAAATGGAAGGAAAAATTTCACGACCTGGATTCGAACCAGGAACCACGAGTATCACGCTCGTTGCCTCTACCAATTGGGCTATTGTGGACACGGTACAGCAAGGCTGCCTCCAAGATAATATAATTACCTTATGCTTGGAGCATTATCTCCAGTTTTCATTTATTAATTTCTAATGTGTGTTCATCTACTTTTCCGATGGTTTGGTAAGGAAGAATTCCCGATCTGCGAGCTGGGTGCCCACCCTATCTTTGGCCTTCCATCTTGACTACCTTGTTGTCTATATGTACTCTTGGAGACAGCCTTGCTGTATCGTGTCAACGATAGCCCAATTGGTAGAGGCAACGAGCGTGATACTCCTGGTTGCTGATTCGAATCCAGGTCGTGGAATCTTTCCTTCTATTTTTTCAGATAATATAATAGGAGATTGGTCCAGCTGCGTGGCGCTTCCCATCGTGGTATGCCTTGCACGGCGGTCAAAAGAGTCAGGTAACTGCCCGGGAGTCCGGAATACAAAAGTCGCTGTAAAGATGTCGGCGAAGTCATCAGTATGGCTGCCGACGTCTCATGGAGGCGGGAAATGGCGTCCAAACACGGAGAGTCCGTTTTGCTTAGGCGTGGCGGCTCGCTACACGGGCGGTCGACCGTCTCGGCCGCTGAGCTGGCTGCGGAGCACGTTGGCGGCTGGCTAGCGTCGTCGGAGCCACTGCTCTCGTCCTCAGCGTCTTGGCTCACCCTCCTCGGGTACAACGGCTGCGAAGCACTATGAGAAACTTGGGGAAGTAACAAAACGAAAGTAAAGTCAGTTCTCCTTATTTGGCTGTTGTCCTCGCTCTCAGTCGCTGAACACGCCGTGGCCGTATTCTTTCGAGTATGTGTCGATAACTCGTCCATCGTTGCCTGGAACTACGGTTAAATATTCTGGAATTTTTCTTAGGTCGTGGAGGAGGATTATTACCCACGTCCTTTCCAGATGAAAGCTCGCACACCTCTCTCCAGGGGGGTGCAACTTTACACTTCTCGAGTCTTTTCAAAATGCCGGAGCATGCAGTCCAGGTCCGGTTCTAGAGAGCTATTAGCAGCGCAGATACTAATCTCTACGAACTGTAATTATCTCTTTTAATTTCCATGACCGAAATAACGGTAAGCTCTAATAGCTATGCTACTGCACAACTTCTCATATTTTCTGTGAAAACTAGTCAAAAATAAAATAAGTTCCAGTCTTCTTATCAATCGTCTTCTTTTCTACTTTGGACAAATATACTTATTTAATATGTAAATATAATATAAATAAAGATGAGATTAGTTCACTTTGTAAAAATGAAAACAAAAGAACTTTCAAATGATAACTTAAAATATGTAAAATGAAAATATAAAATACCTGATTGAAAAATTCGTATTTTGTGATTCTTCTGTATTAATTTAATTTTAGGGGTTTGTAATATAGTGTAGAAACTTTTTTTAAAATTTGTTCTTATAAATTATTCCAATATGAAGCTTATAACCTTTTGCAAGTTTTCACTCAGTTGCATATATGAATTGAATTAAATGTTGATATCACTTTTTTTTAATGGCAAACTAATTTTCCACACCTTATAGAAACTGACATATTTTATAATTTGGAATAATAAACTTTTAAACGCAATATTTACTGAAAAATAGCTTCAGTTGTATACTAAAACAATACAGTCGTCTGCTATTCAAGACTGGTGAACAAAGGACTTGTGGCGCCACTGAGTTTCCACCTCTGGTTATAATTATCTATCTTTATGCCTCTCTCATTATGTGACTCTCGTTTGAAGCTCGCACATTTCTCTTTTTCCTATGATGCTTATTAGATGCGCCTTCGCCTTCGCTCCGAAACATTAAATGTGGGCGATCAGCGTCAACAGATGTCGCTGCGCTTGCTATCATCTTTCGATTTTGCTAATCGCTCTTCTTGGATATTCGTCACGATTTCTTGTGACACCTTCGGGTTGGTCTTCACTGCGAGGCGTTTGAAAGTTATAATTAGGAGTTCTTCGTGGACGTCCCCTAGGCATGATGCAATTTGCTTGTTGTTCTTGCAATGTTTTGTAATGATGTTCACTCTCGCCGAAGGATACCGAGACTACCTGAACGCGAGAGTGGCACATGAAGTCGTATTTTTCACAAAAGGCGCTGTCTCCAGTTGATTAGCAGCTATAATTAAAAAAAACTTAAGAAATCGAAATTTCCCAGAAATGAGACCTAGCTAGAACGACTTTTTGCCCTTCAAAACCCTTATGAGGCAAATTTCATCAAAATCGTTAGAGCCGTTTTTTGAGAACCCGAATGTACACTACATGATCAAAGGAGTTGGGACACCTGTTGCTCTGCCGTAAAGTAGCAAAAAGCTTCAATCAGTAATGTGTAGGACCACCCCGAGCTGCTATCACTGCCTCCACCCTACATGGCATACTGTCCACAAGTTTACGGAGTATTGACCTCCATTCCTCGAGGAGTGTCGTGGTCAGTTCCTGGACAGATGTAGGGCGAACCATCCTGGATCTCACACGTCGTTCCAATTCGTCCCACAGATGTTCGATGGAGTTGAGATCAGGATTCTGGGCGGGCCAATCCAGTTCTTCAACCCGCATCTCATCAAACCAGTCGGATATGGATCTTGCTTTGTGGCAAGGCGCATTGTCGTGCTGGAAGAGGAACGGCCCATCACCGAAGTGTTCCCACAGCGCTGGAAGTGCCCCGTTATCCAGAATGGTCCTGTAGTCATCAGCATTGAGGTTTCCAACCACCTTGATGAGCGGGCCCAGTCCAGTCCAGGATAAACACCCCAGGTGTTCACAGGGGTGTCCCAACTTCTTTGATCATGTAGTGTACAGTATAAGATAAGGTTGCTCAAATTGCTGTATAAGATATCCGGACGAGGAAATTAGTAGAAGCTAGATGAAATTAATCTTCCCGAGGAAGGTATATGAAAGTATCATCAATTTTTACCCTTTAATCTCACTTTTTAACCCCCTCCCACATTTTTTAAATCGAAAAATTGATTTTCTCGAACATAGTATTTAGAAAGTGCAAAAGAGCTCTATCTTATTTCGTTACTCATCATTTCCGATCGAAAGATACATCACATGCAATATTTTGCCATAGTTCTAAAGACCAAATAACTGCTACCCTCACAACTCCCAAACTATGAGTCCATTGGGACAGTTTGGCCCAAACTTCATAGTAATGGATATCTTGCTGAGAGGAATCTGCATACTGAATTTCACTCCTTTATGAGGCATAAATACACGTAGACCATTTGGTCCATTCTAATTTCCACACCCGAAAATCCGACCCCAACAGGCTAATCAAAACCAAAGTAAATAGTGAAGGTGCACATGCCAAGAGTAAGCTACATTACGATTTTCAACCTTCTAATTTAAAAAAATGCGGAAATTATAAAGGGGACGGACAAACAGATAGTGAAATTAACAAGAAATTAAGCCTCCTGAGGAAGGTATAGGAAAGTAGCGGAGGCCCCGAGTTCATCTATTTTTTATTATTACTTCATCTGCACTTTTTAACCCCCCATTTATTTTTATCAAAGATTGATTTTCTCGAACCTTGTATTTAGAAAATATAAAAGAACCCTATCTTCTTTCCTTTGTCATCATTTTCGATCGAATAATATATCACAGCCTATATATATTGCCATAAATTTCATAAGACCAAGTGATTGCCACCCCCCACAACTCTGACCCTGTTAGGACAATTTTGCCCAAACTTTACAGTAATGTTGATCTTACTTAGATGAATCTGCATACCGAATTTCACTCTTATATATGCATAAACTCTAATTTCCGCCCCCGAAACTCCGACCATGGGGCCAATCAAAAGCAAATTAAATAGTGAAGGTGCACATGCCCATAGTAATCTACATTCTGAATTTCAACCTTCTACCTCAAAAAATGCAGAAATTATGAAGGGGACCATAATTAGCTCTATTCTGCCGCTACTTAGTAATTGTCCAATGAAAAAAACAATTGAAAGGTTTCATTTTGTCGTGGGGGGGGGGGGGCTTGCCTGATAGGCTTTCACTGAAACACAACTTCAGTGAAGTTAAGCAACAACAGGCACGGCTAGTCAATGGATGGGTGGCTCATCAGTGAATCAGGATCTCTTCCCCCCCCTGGCTGCTGCAACCATTATACAGCAGTCGTTAATCCAGGTCCATCCAGAGACCCAACTCGTCGGCCTCAGGCCATACAGGCTCTGGATGGACGTATTGGATCACAATGAATTAAAAAAAACAAAAAACTAACGATTTCTTTGTCCATAGGTGGCATCACATATGTTATATAACCTGAAAAGTGCCATTTAGCAATTTTTTTTTTTTTTATTTTTTTTTTTTTTTACGGACACGGGACCCAGCACAAAGAATTCTGATACCCCAAAAGCCCTGTATACCAATTTTTGTTAAATTCGTTAGAGCCGTTTTTGAGAACCCGTATATATACAAAGATTGCTCATATTATAGTATAAGATAAGAATATCAATGTGTATTATTATTTCAGCAGAAATCCAGTATATTAACGTGAAAACTACACGAGGAAGTAAGCGATATATTGGCAAAGCACGCTCAACAATATAATGACGAATACACGAATTAAATCATTAAATTTTTTTTTCATGAAATAATCAGTAGGGTAGATGTACCAGTAGTTGACAGTGTACCAGTAATTGACAATCCACGATTTAAAGGCTTTTAATAAAGTAACAAAGCAAGAAAAGAGACTGGGGTTGCCACCTCTTATTAAACAACGTATTAAACAACGTACAGAAAAACAAAAAACAAGGAACTTTGGTCCCTATTATGGCCGAAAACACGTGTCGATTGTTCAATGCCTTATCGAGTCGAAAAAACCTTGTAATGAACCACTACGCGAGGTTTTGAGTGCTTGAATTTATTTCATGAATGTTTTGCAATATTTGTTATTAAATTTACGTGAACCTTTTTGTGTGATCAGTGGACAATACTTCTAGTAGTAACAGAATTTCTGATGACTAATTTTTTAAACTGTTTTAATCTACCGTCAATTACTAGAACCCAGATATGTAGTGTCACTAGTAATTGACATAACCTGTAAGTTATTGATAATTTCTGTGTTTAAAAAAAACGACCACAAAATATACTAATGTGGTTTAGAATGTAGGGTAATAATAAGGAAACATGATGGTTTTAAGTGTAACTTCTGAATTTCCAGTATTTAACCTAACTGTGTCAATTATAGGAACTTGACTGTCAATGTCTAGATCACCCACTTTGACATAAATCTTCTACGCCCTATTCGCCGATTCTTTTTGTTGGTCCTGAATCTTGTCACAGAGACGATCAGCAGATAGCCCAGGACAAGTTATCTTCCAATAAGAAAACTATATTCTGTTTGCTATGATAAGACGTAGCATAGGATGAATTGGATGAATTTTGCAAAGTAGGAGAACAGTTGTCAAAAATCAAGTTTTTCTATGAACAAATTGTTGGCCAAGATCTGATGACTCTACACTACTGGAAAACACCTTCATTTTCTATGGTCTTTGCACTCTACTTGGGAATAGACTGATTTTATTTATTATTTCAAAGGGGGAAAAAAAATGATCAATATGAACAACTTAAGTTTTAAAAAGCACAATTTTAGTTATGTTAAATACTTTACACATTCTTAAAAATGCTTGATTTCTTCAGCTACTTTTGAATGTTATCAATTTTTGTTGTAAAAATATATATTAAAAATGGTTATTTAAAATATTGTCAATTACTGGTGAAACTGCCTGTCAACTTCTGGCGCATTAACTGTCAACTACTGGTGATTCATGCATTAGTTAGGAAAAAATTTAATAACTTAATAGCTTTTAAAGATATAATAATTGTACATAGATTGGCGCATTCTACATTCTATTTACAATTTAATGGTATAATTAGAAAAGTTTCAAAATACAATTTGATTTACGTGTACGGGTCCCAGATCCTAATTAATGCAGTCGTCTGCGCCATTAAAAAGAACACCAGTTTTAATCAGAGTCTGGTCCGTCCTTCCGTTTGTAAAAGTAAACGGGTAGCCGAGGTTTATTTGGTTCGACCGGGTCGTGAAAGTGCACCGGGGTTTATAGATTTATGGAAACGAGTTTGGATAAACAAGTGGACAAAAGGTTCAAATATAAACACACAT
>JAHWFO010034694.1:85815-107898 GCA_023313115.1 Rhysida immarginata | reverse complement strand
ATATTTACAAATCTATATGCCTTGTGACCTTTGCGATATAAAAGAATGAGAAAAGGGATGTGCACCAATACCCGTTCTTCTTGGTGACTCCGTCGTCGCTCGTCGCTCGCTGCGGTGAGTGGCGGGGGGTGGTTTGATTTCTTCTTTCGTCAAGCTCCGCGAAAATGTTCTTAACTAACATTGGTTTAAGTTATAACAATAATCATAATAATAGTCATTCATTTTTATTTTGTTCTTGGTAGGGAGTAATAAACTGTTTCTATCTAAAGGTAGATTTTTAGTGAAAGTGTTTCACTCTAAAACAACACACGACTTTTTCATGGTTTGTCTCTTCTTCTCCCATTCTATTCGACAAAACCTCTACACATCTCACAATCAACTGCTTCTGCTGAAGTTCTCCGGCATCAACTGCTTCTCAGTAGATCTTGACATCAACTGTTCCTTCTCAACATCTCGATCAAAACTGATTTTTTAGTCTCTCTAAAAATTGTAAAGAGACGCCGCTCACTGACGATAGAATAATCATCATTGATTGGTCAAACAATTCAATAGGTGCTCAAGAAATGAAAGACACGGCACAGAGCTCACTATCGAGGAGGAGAGGGGGGGGGTCAAGGTGAAAAGACGATCTCGTCTCCACTCGACAGGGCTAACTGTAAATTAATGCCGTTGTCAAACAATTCTGAAAATAAAATATCTCAACTTCATGAGCGTATTGTTTAACAATTTCAACGGTTTCAATTATAAACCGTTTTTATAACAAGTTATAAAATCATCCCCAAACTGTTAATATTCTTTATCAAAAATTATGATTGTTCTTAAAAATATGGAACAACATAATCAGAGGGGGCGGGTCGCCACATACGTACACAATTTTGTTTCACAGTAATGTCTTAAGCTGTCAATTACTGGTACATCTACCCTAATAGAAAATTAACTTTAAGTTTGCTGCACATTTAACAAAGTAATAATATATAATGTATAAATCTATTATGGTATTTCATAAGGAATAGCTACCAATCTTTCGAAATGAAATACAGTATCTTCTAGGTTTATGCATAAAAATATAACGTATTGTACCCCGTTTGGTTTAAAGAAGATTCTCTCACGCAGTCTGTGTTAAAAATCGTATGAAACAGTCCCTCAAACCCTGTTTAGTTCAATTAAGATTCTATCATCCATGACGGGAAAAAAATAATGTTTAACAATACAGTATCGTATATACAGGGTGAGTTTTTTTAAAAGTGGTCCGGTAAATAACGTGTAAAAATGAGCATGAAAAGAGATAACAATGATCGAAGATCAGTGCAAATAACTTAGAGTGGGTGCTGGAACTGTCCTCCATTGATCTCGAGGCACGTGTGAAGGCATGTCAACATGTTCTTGAAAGCACAAGCAAGGGTTTGGGCTGGAATGACCTGAATGGCTGCCTGGACGTTTTGTTGAAGGCCGGCGACTATGCGCAGATTGTTTAGACCACATCTTTCAGTGCACCCCAGAGGAAGAAATCGCACATCGATAGGTCTGGCGACTGTGATGGCCAGGGGTGTTCTGTTCCTCGACTGATCACATGTTCGGTTGGGAACACTTACTGGATACGGGCAAGTGTTGCGTGCAAAGAATGGGTGCCCTCAGTAAGTTGTGCGGCAGACACATTGAAGATACAACCATCAAAGACCACATACAATCTTCATACAAAGTTTCATTAAATTTGGAGATAGTCGAGTGGGATCACTTTTCAATATTGGTCCCTTTTACGTGGAATGACCCTATATTATTATTTTCACAGTTCAAGTTTCGTAGCACAAGAGAGTACTTTATGTATGTAAATATTTTTAAACAAGTTTTTGTTAATATTTTTAGAAAATATGTATTCTTGATCTATGTGTAGTTAACCTGCAGGCCGGAAACGGAGTAAAAAAATTTTTATAAGAAATCTGCTGCTAAATTCTGAAATAACGAACGCCAAGTGCAAAGTCAACTGCTCTTGAATTGTAACAAGAAAAAGGCATTTGTCGATAGTCAAAGTCTACACTAGAAAATGGACGGTGTAGAGTCTGTACACTGTACACTATGTAGACAAGTAGACAAGTCGTGCGTATGCTAGCTCGAATCGACAAATGCATCATTAACCACGTGACCATCGACACTTGTCGACAGTCGACTGCTTGTCGATGAGCTCAGCCTAGACCCCCTGGTTCCGACACTGTGTGCGCCAACGATCATCCTTCGTTCAAACTCAGTTAAATCACGTTTTTTGCCCATATCGTCGCAAAAAACATAGTGCAACTGATGGTTCGCCTCACCTGCATTCCCTTTTTATAGCTATCTAGCCCTCTAGCGGCAGCGCTTTGACGCAATAGCTCATTTGCCTAAAACTGTCAGGTGGTCATAATAATTTGGCCACTCAATGTAAATGATTTGTTTTCCATGAACTTTTTTGTGCCATATTTAACGTAAGGCTAAATCATGAACGCCATTTGTGGTTTTGCCTTGGGGATGTAAACAAATGAATTTGATGGTCGACCAATACGGGAACAACCAACATATAATTGACCGCGTGCAAAACTCGGGGTTTCTAAATCCAACCCGCATAGATACATTGTTTGACCCTGCGCTTTATCGATAGTCATAGCAAAGGCCAGCTGGATAGTAAATTGTAAACGTTTAAATTGAATTGTTGAATCAGCGGGAATCATTGGTATCTTTGGCAACAAAACATGATCACTCTTGAATTTTCCCTCTAGAATTGTTGCTCTATTAAGTTCTGTATTAATTTTTTGATGACTATCCTCGTTCCATTACACAGCCGTGGTGCATTGAGACCGCGCAGTAAAATGATCGTTGAACCAAATTTTACTTTTAAATTGTGGAGTGGCAAATCTTGTTAGGTTAGGTTAGGTTAGTGATATCCAAGGTGGTAATTTAGAGAATTAAGAAATTCCGTTGGAAAATGGACAACTTCTTTTCATCTATGACTGTATCAATTGACTTAACTGATATTGCTTCACCGTGCAAAATGTCTTGTTTTTAAACATTAATCCCATCAATATCAACATTTTTTGCAGCCAATACCGAATGTTCGCTCAGCCATTGATGATCATGGATATTTTCACAAATATTTGGGAACACATTGTTAATTAATAATTCTTTCGTATCCATGATATCACAGAAGCCAATTGGCAAATCAATTGGTCAAGTATTTTGCTCCAAAACAATTTTTTTATTTCCAATACTGAGTAGTTGTTTAAAAAATGAGTCAGCCAAAGGATCAGTATGAAGCATTACACGCATGTTAGTTGTTAATTTTAATGTGTGCACGTTTCGCACAAAGTTGAAGATTTTAGGCATGCTTTTATTTCGTCTGCATATGTCAAACGTGGTACAGCAGGTAACGTCTGTCAGAAATCACCTGCTAAATGAATGATTGCACCCCCGAATAACCTGTCATTTCCTCTTAAATCTTTGAGAGCTCTAATGAACGCTTATGGGCCATTGTGCATTCATCCCAGATGATGATACAGCATCTTTGAAGGATTTTAGCCATACTGGAATTTTTTTAATATTGCAAACAGCGTTTTCCTTTGTTTGTATATTAAGTGGCGTTTAAAGGCGGAATGTGCTGTCCTGTCACCATCTAAGAAAGTGGAAGCAATTCCAAGGACAGTGTTAAACTGTGCACGTATTTTGGCCAAAATTAGTGATATCGGAAGTGTATTACCATATCCTCCTGGTGCATCAAGGAAAAAGAAGCTGCCTTTTTAAGCATCCTGAGGCTCTCCTTGTCTGCTGAAAGATGAAAGCAAAGCTTTCGAAAGACGTTTAGAGGTTGTATTGTTTTTTTCATTATTGTTGTTTTGTTCTTTATTTTTTGCCATCTTTTCCTCTTTAGTTGTGGTTAAAGAGTTTTGTTTTTTTAATTCTTTTATCAACAGCATGCATACTTGTATCATAAAACGTTTTTTGCTTTCGTGTCAATTTTGGTTCATTAATGTTAACATATGCAAGAAAGTCGTCTTTATTGTATGATGCTCTCGATGCATGCCTCGATTAAACAGATCGCTTGCTGTCCGATTCGGCGCAGTCATTTTTAAATTTGCAAGTACTTCATTAGCAATGAGCAAACAAATGTCGTCAATTATAACCAGTGATTCATTATAAATATCTGACGTGAAATTTAAAGTGGTATTTTGCTGTGTTGTACGTAATCGGTGCAATGTGTCTTCGCTCCTTGCATGTAGTTAATAAAAGTGCGAACAAATCGCGTATTTGGCGTGCTCATGAAGTAAGCGAAGCACCAGCCAATGTTAAATCCCTTTGTATCGTCCTCAAGCAGTTGCAATATTCGGCATGTGTCATGATTTGATGCATATAATTGGCCATTAACGGTCCTTAAATATTCAAATGGTGTTGAACCACGGACATTAATTAACAGCAATCGCAAAAAAAATCCATTCTCGTTGTTTTGGATGTGCAGTGAATAAACTGCCTAATGCATTTTTTGAAAATGCTGCTTTACAATAAAATCGATAAAAGATTTTAATTTTTGTTTGAACACTCTCGCAGTTACATCATGATGATCAAGTGGTTTTTGTACAGATAGTAACAGTTTGGTAATTTCTGCCCATTTTGGATTGCAAGTGAAGGTTATGAACAAATAAGACCGACCATAAGCGTGAACATAAGCCATAGCGTATATACTCTTGCATATACTCTTGTGTATACTCTTGCATATGACGTGGACTACCTGTATATGAAGACAGTAATATGTACGAGGGGAGATCAAAAAGTAAGTTGCACTTCCACGGTATGGCCATTTATTACACCACCTATACAAAAGCAACACGGTTATAGCAGCATACAATGTAGGTTCACTTTTCCACTTAGTTCCCTAGAGATCTTAAAAATTTATCCGAACAATCAACCAACTTTTCGATTCCGGATGCATAGAAATCTCCTCCAGCTTTTTGCAACCACACGGTGACAGCCGCTTTCACCTGCTCATTGTTTCGAAATCGTTGTCCACGGAGTTCCGTTGTCCATCGCTTCTCTTTAATTGCTTTACGCAACCGGTTTAACGTTTCACAATACGAGACCACGTGGATTGTCGTTCCTTTTGGCATTAATTCCACATGCACCAAACCCTCCATGGCAAAGAACACTGTTGCCATAACCTTTCCTGCTGAAGGTTGAACCTTGGCCTTCTTTCGTTGTGATGATGAGGTGTGCACCCATTCCATCGATTTACTCTTCGTTTCGGGGGTGAAGTGGTGGATCCACGTTTCATCCCCTGTGATAATTCGCTGCAGAAACTTGTTACCCTCTGCGGAATACCGTTGAAAAAATGCCAGTGAGGATTCGAAACGTTGTCCCTTGTGAGCATCAGTTAGAACACGTGGGACCCATCTTTGACACAGCTTACGATATCCAAGGTCCCCGTGAACAATGGAGAACACACTGCCATACGAAATGTTCAGCATGCTGGCAATTCCCACCAGTTTTATATGCCGATTCTCTCTGATGATCGCATCCACATGGTCAACATTTGCAATGGTACGTGACGTTGCAGGCCTGCCTATGCGATCTTCGTCTGAGATATCCGTGCGTCCTGCTTCAAATTGTTGACACCACTTTACATTTCCTTGCCGGAAAATTGCACGCTCTCCATATACAGCAGTGATTTCACGATGAATGTCCATGCAATTCACCCGTTTGGCCCATAGAAATCGGATTGCTGCTCGGACCTCAAGTTTCTAGTGGACATCCAGTTGATGCGCCATTGCTTTCAGCCCGCTAGTTACATAAAACATGACGGGAAACCACAGCAACGTCCGACGTCTGCGCAGTTAATGTCCCTTTCTCCGATTTGCCCAAGATTGCGACACACAGCGCGCTCCTGCGGCGAGTTAGTTGCAACTTACTTTTTGATCTCCCCTCGTACATATTTCTCACATCATGGATAATCATATTTGCATCATTGTTATTGTTAATAGCATCACGTAAATGTATATATTCATCCATGCGCAATCGTCCTTGATTAAAACGAATGTATCGCAACGTTCGTTTTCTATTTTTGCATACATGTTCACTACATACTGATGAAATAGTTGTCGACATTTGAATATGTGGTTATCTGCCTGTTCCCGTATCATCAATCAATATGCGTTGTAAGTATAGTAGATTTTATTAATGTTGAATATAATAATGTAAATGTTTATTGTACCTGTTGAAGGATTACATTGTTGGATATTGATATTATAGCCATCCTCTCCTTCCCAGAAAATAAGTGGATATTGCAGACACCATATGAACGATGAATATCATTTATGGTTTGTACGGTATTATCGCGACGCATAATTTTGATAGCTCACTGGTCAAATTGATCACCAACAATAACCAGTGGCCACGTCATTAATATTTAGCATTTAACCGACCAGCGTGTTGCCCAGCTGGACTTTTGCAGGCTTTGATCACGACCATGTAATTATCGATTTGCATTCTAACGGAAGTGTGTTTGAATAATTGTATGACCTGATTTCTTTCATTTAACATCGTTCCTAGAGATGCAACAATGGCTCTTTCTGTAATTTTATCAATAAAATTAAATAATTGATAATTGTATAATTTGTATAATTTGTAATGACAGCAAATGTTAACTTATTCTGCTTCTTCTTCCATGAAATAAATTTGCAAGAATTTTGGATCTTGATTTGGCATTGGAAGTAAAGAGCCGATTTGGTGATACACTTTCCTTGAATTTTCAATGTGGTATCGAACTAACGACCACTAATGATTTTCGTGGCGCCAATTGATGTCATTTGGAAACAAGAATTGGATTTCCTTGTTTTTCGTAGAAACAATTTGGAATCGGCAGTATCACCTATTAGTAAAGAATTTAATGGTTCAGGCGGTGGATGCAAATCTGGCGAAACAACTTTTTCGACACCGCAACACATTCCAGGAGTTTCATTTTTATATTTTAATGCATGACAAAATTGATATACCTTATTCATGTTTCCAATAATTAATTTTGAATGTAATGAGTCTGAATTTCTGGATCGTATTCAAATGCAAGGCGGTAAATGATGCTGCTATTAATGGCCATCTTACTTAAATTCTTTGTTGCTCTACTAATAGACGAAGACCTCTCTGTTTCCATTAGTTAAACGTTGCTTAGCCTGTCTGTGTCGTAATCTGTCTGCTTCTAAACGTTGACTGCGCTGCTCTCCACTTTCTTGCGCGCGTGATCACAGGATTTTCCCCCATCTAAGGGATCGAAGCCACATCTAAGGGCATCATAGGCGATCACGCAATCATTGAGCCATCGAGGCCAATAAGGAAAAGTGTGGTCGTCTGCTATACAGAGAGTAATGCTCACGCAAATGGCCAGAGAGCGCCAGTGAAAAAAGCTCACGCTTTAAATAATGGAGTTTCCCTTTCTGTAATTGCAGAAACTCAAAGTAATTTTTTATGAACTATTGTTGCAGAAACTTTGCCTTGCATTGTAGGACATGACTTACATTGTTGGTCCGCGCATTGTAGGTTCATGTCAGACAGACAGATCAAGCAAAAGATTTTTTTCACCCTTTCTCGTTTGGGCCAATCTGAAACTTGGCACTTGTAAACCTTACCCTGAACCTAAGGAATAACTGGTGTAAATATGAGCTCTAAAGGATAAAGTGCTTCAAAAGTTTTAAAACATTTACGGACGCACCTTGAATTTTTATATAGACCTTTTCCTTGAAAACGAAACTGGAGTAACTGCGCAGAAGCAGGACAGCATAAAACTTCCGTTTCTGACCTTGAAATGTGTAAACACTACTACATATGCAGAGGAAAACTGAGGCTTTTTTGCTGTCCTGCTTCTGCGTAGTTACTCCAGGTTCGGTCTCTATATAAAAAAGATAAATAAACCATAGCGCCATCTCTTGAGTAAACAAACATAAACCAAGATATATGATTTTTGCCCCTCCCCCCTCACTTTAGGGACATAAACTTTACTCTGGACCTATCGAACATAAGATGCGAATATGATGAGCTCAATTGGATAAGTGGTTCAAAAGTTTTTACAACATTTACCTGAATTTTTATACATAAAGATAATGTTCATTTCAATATTAATTACGATTATCTTTCAGTGCAAGATCTGGCATTACGACAATATAGTTATCAAACTTCAACACTGAATGGGCAAAATGCAACTTTGGCGGTAGATGGCATCAGGGAAACTTGCACCCAAACAGGATCATCCAATCGTTCTCATCCTAACTTTTGGGAAGTTCGTTTAAAAAGTCCAAGCAAAATTTTCGAAATAAACATCCTTTTGAAAATTGGTGAGTAACATGAATGTAAATGACATCCACATTTCCCAAAAAAATTAGAAATCGGCTCTGACAAAACAAAATTCACTACCTTAATACAATACAATTAGTTCTACTGAGAATCAGAGTTATTTGAAACTTTTAAAATTGCTTATTTAATTAGGAAGTATACACTCCTTATTTTATGATTGTCCAATTGGTACCAACCATAGTAGGAGGGGTGCGAGGGCGGATGATCTTCCCAATATCATCCTAACACCAAAACCAAAATTCGTAAACTCTTTTTTGTCACAACACTACGGTCAGCATATTTGCGTCATACAAAATGACCTTGAGTGGATTCTGTCATTAGAGCAAAAAGGAGCTTACCAATTCCTGTTATCTGAAGCCTGCGACATACAAAAACTGGTGCTCTGAACTTTTGATCACATAGTTCAGATCCATGTACTAATTTACACAGTTAGAGAAGACTACGTTCAGTTGATCCATACGCTAGGTCCTATGAGGTACATCCATTTGAACCAAGCCATCGGATGGGACACCTGTTGTTGTGCAATGAACATGGAGTTGGACAGAGGCACAATCTCACCATGTGATATTTTCCGATGAGTCACGCTACTGTTTTCCAAAAAATAACCTGCTCTAATAGCCCTCGAGCCCAAATTTGTTAGAGGAGCGCAAAATGTCTTCCCAACACCATCCCAACACAAAAAGTGAAACATAAAGATGGCAGCATTGTTGCCGAGAGAGGAAATGAAAACTTTCAAAACGTCGAAGAGGTGTGCATATAACAAACAGCGTTCAATAACTGTAGGGTCCCCTCGCACATCACCACAAGCTGCGCAACCTACTTGCATTTGACGTAAAAGTGTATGAAATAAGTTTAGTGTGATAGTATCTAACTCATTCTTCAAGAATCGCTGTTCTCAGCTCGTGTAGCGTTCGTGGAAGTGGAATACATCCCATGCATCTTCAATGCGATTAGTATCTAAAAACCTGCAGGCTACTGCAAACGATGGATGTGTTCATATTGCAGACAGTTGTTGTCGTCCATTTACAGAAATTCGTACCCAGCAGTACATTGTCTCAATTCTCCTGGGTAAGTTATGGACCCGTTATCGAAGAAGATGGGTGGTGTATGAGAGCCCATAATCATTCCTGCCCTGAACATCTCACAGCTACCCTTATATCGGTTTCATTCGACGATGTTGTCTTGTTTGGTGCTGTTTCTAGCTTTCTTAAGATTTGGATCAGTCTTCAATCACACTGCAGACAGTACGGGAACTCATTAGAAAAATGACGTTGCGCCAAGGTGCCTCAGTGCATGATGCATGTTCGGAGATGTTGGCTGAAAAAAATGGCAGGGTTTTTGCCTATATATAAACCAATTGCCTAGAGTAGCCTAAAGTCTTGAAATATTTCTTGGCGTGCTTCGTCGGTTCCTTTTCATTATTAGTGCAATATGGTGTCTTGCCAGAGGGAAACGATTCGTGAACGTCATCTGCTATAGCGTTAAGCAATACAACTCAGTTGCAAAAATATACAATCACTAGACAATTTCAATACATCTTTATTTTTGATGTCATTTTGCTCAAAAATGAACGGGAAAATGTGAACTGAAAAGAATGCAGTAGATTTCTGATATGTAGAAATAGTTTTAAAAAAATATCAACAAAATTTATCCATTCATATTATTACAACAGACCATTAAACATACTTTTAGTCTTTCAAAAATATCCAATCACCCAGACTGCTGTTTCAAAAATTTCCAATCACCCGTCAAAAATGGGAAAGTTTTAGCTGACTGCAACTTAATTTGCATTTTTATGTTGTAGTAAGCGTAATCTGCCAACTTGCATACAAAAAAAAGTTCTTAGCTTCCCTGTGATTTTTTGGGATTCCAATCACTTGCTACAACAAAAAAACAAGGCGAGGTAAAACAACCAGTAATGATATACGCAATTTGATTGTTGACAAGCACTTACAGAAATACTCTGCTCGTAAAATAGCTACTGAATTAAATATATGTCAAAGTGTAGTTGTTGAAATCATTAAAAAATGGAGAGAAACAGGAAACTCTTCCGCAGCTAAGCAAACTGGTCGACCAAGGAAAACATCAAAAAGGCAAGACAAACTTCTCCCAAGAATATTACAGAGCAAACAAAATGTCACCACATCTGAAATCACAATTGACTGGTGTGAAACAACAGTAGATGTCTCAAATGCTGCTACAAGCCAACAACTGAAGGAACAATGTTACGCATTTTATACTGCAAAAGTCAAACCTCTACTGTCACGTCTCCAAATGGCAAAAAGGCTGAATTGAGCTAAAGAACATCTTCAATGACCTTCAGCAACGTGGAAAAGTATCATCTTCAGTGATGAGTCTAAATTTATAATTTATGGTGAAGAAGGTAAACTTGTTTTTCATAAGAAAGATGAAACATAAGCCAGAATGCTTAAGTACAAGTGTCAAATTCTTTGACACACTGATGGTAAGGGATTGTATGAGTGCAAGAAAAGTTGGCCAATTGAAATTCATTGAAGGGACGGTTAATGCTCACAAGTATCAGGATATATTGCAGGAATGCTTTCGTTGCCTTCGTTGTCAGAATTAAATCATAACGGTCAAGCAGTGTTTCAACAGGATGGAGCAGCACCACACCGAGCTCGAATAACTATGGCGTGCTTTCAAGCTCATGAAGTTGAACTGCATAAAAATTGGCAACCAAACAGTCCCGATTTATCACCAATCGAAAATCTATGGCATATTCTGAAAAAAGGGGTCCGACGGAAGAAACCACGGACCTGAGAGGAATTAAAAGCTACCCTGACCAATCTCTGTGCGAAAATATCTACTGGTAAATGTGGAAAGTTAATTTCCAGCATGCCAAATCGTTTGCATGCAGTAATTTCTGCTAAAGATGTAAATACTAAGTATTGATTGGAAATTTTTGAAACGGCAGTCTGGGTGATTGTATATATTTGAAGGACTAAAATTATGTTTAATGTTTTGTTGTAACAATATGAGGAGAAGAATTTTGTTGATATTTTTTTAAACTATTTCTACATATCTGGAATCTATTGCATTCTTTTCAGTTTATATTTTCCCGTTCATTTTTGAGCAAAATGACATCAAAAATAAAGATGTATTGAAATTGTCTAGTGATTGTATATTTTTGCAACTGAGTTGTATTTCAGTCCTGCTGTAAACGTTTCCAGTGACAACAGATGACGCTGTTTGACGCGTTCAACTTACAAGACATTTCCACTCTGTGGCTGGCATGCCCCTATCATTCATGCCTTATCACTCTGCCTCCTGTCTGCTGGTACAAATGGATACAATCGGGCTGACAAATGGCACCCAATCAGTGATCCGGTATCACGATTTTTTTAAGAGTGCGCTTAATTTTATGAACAGAAGTACCGATACGGAAATAATTATAAACAAAAGTTTTTATTAATTACAATTGACTTGAAGGTAATTGAATGATTTCCAAAATAGATAATTTCAAAACATGTTTTTTAATTAACATTGTTAATATTAAGAATGAACATTAAATCGGTAGAAGGGTGGATCATAATACTGTTCCTATTGATTAAACAGGTGGTGGCCTTACAGTATAACAGAGGGACATCAGGAGTTCCAACTAGTTTCGCCATTTATTCCCGGCTTTGTCAAGGATATACACAGCAAGAGGCATGCAAGCCTTTATATACAGAACAGTGGTACAAATTATGCATATACATGAACCAATAGGATACAAAAGAAATAAAGAGGAAATAATGGCCAACAGGATAAATAGAAAAAACACAGATTTTTGAAATATAAAGGCCAATAGAAAAAAGGGGTGTAAACGCTAATTTTTTTAAAAATTATACAAAAAGAAAATATACAAAGGGATGGTGCGCGTTTACGCGGACCGAAAAGAGAACTTATCCGGTTGTCTGGGGACAAGAGGATTTACAGACAAATAAACAGGCAAGAAATAACAAAATGCAAAGGAAAAACAAAAACCATAAAAAAAAGAAAGCGAGAAAAAAGGGGGATCATAATAGATCGGATAAAGAGTTAAGTATTGCATATACATTAAAGTCTGTTTGATAATTGAGAAGCAGGTGGGGGGAGGACTTCTTGGCCTTGAATATCTTGATCGCTTCGAGGGTAGCAGTTTTTTCTGGCTTATTGCAGATATGTAGGACAGACATAACATCTTCTTGCGTCTTTAAAGCGTGTCCGGAATCTTCGAGGTGGTTTGCGTAGTGGGAAGTACGATCTCGTTTTCTATATGAATCAAAGTGTTCTTTGAATCGTACTGCAAAATTGCGGGTCGATAGTCCTACATAAAATCTGTCGCAAAACGCACAATTCAGGCGGTAAACTCCGGATTGGGAATATTTGTCTGTGGTGACGGCGGCGGGTGGGTTCAGGATGCGGGCTGATGGTGAAGGTGTACGAAAAGATATTCGAAGGCCAAGGGACGACAGGAAGTTAAAGAGCTGGGAGAAACTAGGGCCCAGATACAATAAGGACGTCCATTTCTTGGGAAGGGGCGAAACAAGAGGGGAGGGGGAGAAGAGTGCCCGTCTGCGGCGGTGAAGAATACGTGAGAACATGGAGGTCGAATATCCATTGGCATGGGCGAGATTCCGGATTATGCGGAGTTCGGATGATCTGGATTGGGGGCTGAGGGGGAGCTTCAGGGCACGGTCAATTAGGAATCTTAATGAGGCTTGTTTGTGGGTGGGGGGATGTGAGGAGGAATGGTGTATTAAGTTGGAGGAAGTGGTCGGTTTACGGAAGACGGAAAAGGAGAGGCGGTTAGTGTGGGGGTTGTTGGTAATGAGGATATCAAGGAAAGGGATGGATCGGTTAGTTTCTAGTTCAAAAGTAAATTGGATATGTGGGGAAAAGGAGTTAAAAATGTTAGCAATATTAGTGGGGGAAGTGGATCGGGAATCGAAGAGGATGAGGATGTCATCGACATATCGGAAATACGTGATGACAGAGGGATTATTAAGGAGGGGGGTAACATATGTTAATTCCAGGTGCTGTAGGAATACCTCAGACAGAAAACTGCTGAGTGGGAATCCCATTCCTAGCCCTGTGGGTTGGGAATAGTAGGAGTTGTTAAAGGAGAAGTAGTTCTGCGAAGAAATTACAGAGAGGATAGCTAGTAGGTCAATAGTATCGGGTTTAGGGAAAGACGCAGCAAGTAACAGACGCTGTAGTATAGAAAGGGTGGGGGTGACAGGGATGTTAGTGTATAAGTTGGTGATGTCAAGGGACATAAGGGAGAGGTGCTCATCAGTGCGGATGGAAGAAAGGGACTCAGTGAGGGTTAGGGAATTACGTACATTGTAAGTATTAGGGAGGATTTTCAGGTTAAAAAGGAACGTAGAAAGGGATTTGGCAATGAGGTGGGCAGGAGCAGGGGAATAGTTAACAACGGGGCGTATGGGCATGTTAGGTTTATGGATCTTGACTAGGGCGTTAAGGTTGGGTGGGCGAGGGTTAGGTGGGATGAGGCGTCGGAGGTATCTGAAGCGTGGGGATTTGTTGACGACGGAAATAATGGATTTGTGATACTTTGAGGTGGGGTCGGAAGGGAGGGTGGCATAATTGTTGGCGGAGATGAAATCATTGACTTTATCTATATAAGTAGAACGGTCAATGATGACCGACACGTTACCTTTATCAGCCTTGACGACGAGGGCATCGGAGTCTCGTAACTTCGTTTTCAAGGTGGTGGAGGCGGCAGCATCGGTGAGAAGTTCGCGGGGTGGTCTAAATGCGGACGCTTCTATGAAAGATTGGTGTATGAGATGTCCGGCAATGGCTCGCGCAGGAGGACGGTCGGTCTGGGGGAGTAGGTTGATGGCATGTTCGACATCTGTGATGACATCGTGTAAATCGGACTGTGTTGGCTTCTTATAGACAATATGTTTGAGGCCTTTGTCAAAGAGTTGTTGCTCGTTGTCGGACAGCTGGATTGAAGTTAGGTTCACGACGTTAGCATGGAAGACAAAACTATCTTCAGGAGGACGTGGGTGTATTCGAGGCGGGCGTCGGAGGTCGTCTAGCTTCTTGCAGAGGGTTAAGAACATGTAAAGTCACTATCACTATTAGTAAGTACCCACTAATCAGGAAGCATGTAACATGTAACTGATTGGTGGATGAACACTGTGGACCCAATAGAGAGCTATTAATGACGTAAATATACGGGAAAAATTATTACTATCGGAAAAATTATTTATAATATCTAAAATTATCACTCTTTAGTCGAGCTAGGATAATTTTTTATAGACGGAACCGAAATCGCATTTCTCGTTGCCTATGAGATGTAGTGTTGAAAAGAGTAAATACCTTATTGACTGTGGATGTGAAGACTATCAATAGGAGGTATAAACCAACCGCTTTTCCACAAAGAAATTTAATGAACATGAATGTACATTTCGGTCGCTACGCGGCCTTCTTTCAGCATGACTGAATTGATAATACATTAACGAACACTATTTATATAGAATACAAGCTAATAGGAGAAATTAGCCAATAAGAAAATATTACATAGAAAAAGTCAATTATTTAATAACATCAACGAAACTAGACCAGTCAGAGAGATTCATGGGACCTCGATCTGAGTTCAATAGTTCGTCAGAACGTTTTTGGCAATCTCTAGTGATTCAAAGAACTTTAGAAATCTATAATCACTGACATGTTGCAGGATCCTATAGTTATTTGGCATTGCTCAATCCGCAAGAATCCAGCTCTGGTATCTATGAACTAAAATGTGGCTCATGCCCTGGTGTTTATGTCGCCAATCACGACGCAGAATCGCGGTCCGGATAAACGAGCACTATCAGTACATTAAGAACCATAAGGCGGAAAGCTCTGGATTCGCGCAGCACATTATCAAGACTGGCCACGCCGCAATACCAAATAACTATAGGATCCTGCACCATGTCAGTGATTATAGGTTTCTAAATTTCCTTGTATCATTAGAGATTGCAAAAAAACGTTCTGACGAACTGTTGAACTCAGATCGAGATCCCATTAATGTCTCTAATTGGTCTAGCTTCGTTGATATTATTAAATAATTATTAAATAATTAGCTTGTATTCTACCGGGCTTTGCAAAAGTTCTGTTACACTCGTGACGACCCTCAAAGAAATGGACACGACGATGTTCACGATGTAGTTAGACATGTTATTATTTTGCCATCATGTAGAATAACATTGTAATTAGTCATTTAATCAATGTAGCCACCATCTGCATCAAGAACCCGCTCCAGACGAGGCCGAAAAGCCTTACAAACTTTGCGAATGTAGTCCTTCCTCATTCTGGTCCACACACGGTTGTCAGATGTTTTCAGCTCGTCGACGTTGCTGTGATGGACCTGGCAGGCCTTTCCCTCGACATGCGCCCACACGCTGTAGTCAAGTGGATTGAGGTCTGGCGACTGCGGAGGCCAAAAGCCCTTCGAAGGTCATGTTGGACCCCAACCAGTTTTGCACAGTGTTGACCGGGTGGGCAGAGGCACCGTCCTGTTGAAAGATGTAGTCCGCATTTCTTCACCCAGGGAAGGACTTTTGTGGCCAGGATGTCCTTGTAATCAGCCGCCGTTAGCCAGTATCCACTTGGGAACCACACGGGTGGCATTTTCTCGCCATTCGACGCCACGATTCCGAGCATCATCACAGAGGCCGGGTGCTTGGTTGTAGACACGTAGCGGACCTTGGAGATGTCCTGGCCGAAGCTTACCACGCAATCATTTTGCTTGTTGACGACAGGATCGACCGTGAGGGTCTTTTCGTCAGAGAAAATGACAATTCGCTCGCCATGACTCTTCAAGTTGTTGAGAAGACGACGACAGCGCTCCCGACGTTGTTCCCGTATCCGATCCGTCAGCAGAGGCCAAACGCTCTTTCCACCTTCTTCTTTGACCGCTCTGGACACTGTGGACACCGAAATTTTGTTTTTCTTTGCGAGCGCAGTCATTTTGAGCGTCGGGTCTTGTTCGAAGGCTTTTCTCACAGCCAAACGGTTGACGACTTGAGGTCTACCTGAACGAGGTTGATCTTTAAAGTCTCTCCCATTCTTGAGCCTGTCCGCAACTCTGTGGATTGTCATCCGGCTGACTTTGAGGAGCTTGGTAATCTCGGACTTCGTGTGGCCCGCGCGCAGGAGAGCAGCGATCTCTACTCATTTCGTTTCTATCGCTTTTGTCGTGGACATTAGGATTACTCAGAGGTTAACACGTAATTTTCAATATATTATTTGATCCTTTTGTGGAATTGGAATTATCCAAATCATGAGCAGTCCATTTTTAGGGGGATGTAAAGAGTGTAACAGAACTTTTGCAAAGCCCGGTAGATAAATAGTCTTCGTTAATGTATTATCAATTTCAAATTTTGCAGCAGAATATCTTCTTGACATTTTAAAATTAATAGATGTCTCTGATAAATACGTCTTTGAATCTTGGAGATCAAAGAGAGAGAGCGAAGAGAGCGGAGCAAACTAGTAGTAATTGTCACAGTCAAACTTTCTTGTAGACAAAAGTTGCGGAAACGTGACCTTGCCTGCAGAAAATAAACAAATACACAAGCACCTTCCATTTCCTGTTCAAAACTGAAATTACCACAGTGGCCCCATCTGCCGGACTGAGCAACATTGACGAGCCCGTTGCATGCTGGGATTCGAGAAACGGATTACATGAAGTAGAAGCTAATACCAAGTCTCCTTTTACAAAATATATGGGTGCCACCATGGGTGCCAAACGTATTCCAGAGCACTTTAGGACAAGAACGTTCTATTCTTCGATAAGAAGATGGGAAGCAGAAGACTGAACAAAAAGAAGAGAATAGACACAGAAATATGTGAGTAGACACAGAAGCTTTACCTAGTGAAGAAGGAAATCCGAGATGGATAGAAAAGAAGCCAGAAAATCCCTTTGAAACACACTACATCTATCAATAGGAGACATAAACCAACTGCTTTTCCACAAAGAAATTTAATGAACATGTATGCACATTTCGGTCGCTACGCGGCCTCCTTTCAGCATGACTGAATTGATAATACAATCGACAATCGACAATCGATCAGTATAGTGAAAAAGTAGTACGAGTGGTCCAGGAGCCTGTAGCTCACTTTACACGCTCGCACAAAAAGTAAACCAAATGCGGTACACTGAAATAGGAAAGAAGCCTGATGAACCTCTTTAAGTCATCCAGAAAAGAGTCATTTTGCGTATGTATAATTATTGCACATATATACAGTACTAGCATTTTTTGAAAGAAATTTAAAATTTTAAAAAATCGCCATAGATTATGAAAGATTCTAGAATTTCACATAAGATTGATATATATTTTCTTAAAAACATTATTATTATTATAAACGTTGAATTCATAAACTGCGAAAATAATCATAAATAACGTGATATATAAAATTAATTACATAAATCTGGCAGATTATAAAAAATTCAATTGGAAGTGTACTTTGAATACTGCATATTGTGTTGATTTTAATTTCTTTACATTTTTGATGGAATAAAGTCAGATCTTAAAAATGAATCTAGGTGTTTCTATTACAGTGAAATTTGATGCTATAAAAATAAAATTTAAACAATTAAGATTAATAAATATGATAAAATACAATAGTTAAAACCAATATCAAGCAATAATATATGGGAGGGTAGCAGCAAGAACGGATGAAAGGGATTTGAGTAGCAATAAAGAAAACGTTATTATGCCTTTTTATTAATTTATCGCAGTTTCTTGTACGTCGTCAGTAATGAATGTCCCCGTAGATGTTGCTCGGACTTTCAAAAGGCGCCACAAAACAGGAATTACAGAATTTCAATGGGTCAATCGTCAAATGTTCACATCATAGAATCGGCCTCGGTGACCCAGTGGTTGCGTGATCGCCTCTGATGCCCAAGGACGTGGGTTCGACCCCGGCCGAGGACGAGGAGGATTTTTTCAGGGGGGGGGGATCCTGAGATAACCCACTTTCTTTGGAAAGGAAGTAAAGCCGTTGGTCCCATGTAGTCGTTTGTCGGCTGCACGTTTGCGAGGCAAAATTTGCGGCTCCTATAACGCCGTCCGGATATGACCATAGCAGTTGAAAAGGACTTAATACCAAACAGAACAAACCACTCTACAAACGTCTCTGTCATCACCAGTTGTGATGCAGTGTTCTTGACTGCTACAATGTAAGAGTTCTTAACTCTTTAATTCTTCTAACAGAAAGGGTTTAAGCATTTTCATTTTTAGTGTGGTAAAGGTATTGGGAAGATCATCCGCCCTTCCCTTAAAAGGACCCATTTAAATAAAATCAACCATTTTTAACAAAAAATTTAACATATGAGGTGTTTGTAGCGGCTGTTACCGTCAGCAGTATTTTTAAGAACAGGCGCCTAAACTCCAGTGCCGAGAGCCTAAAATTAACAAATGACGAAATTCAACTTTACTGCATGAATGGATCTATTTTATAAATTTAATTTTTGTAAGTTTCTTTCTTAGAGCCTCCATTTCGGAAAATCATATTTACAATTCATTTATTTATATCGATGACTGAGTCCATTTTATGTACCAAATTGGAAAAAACAGGTAAACAATTGAATTAATACTTGAACTTTTATATGAACTCCGTCTTAAGAAAAAAAATACTTTACATGATGTACAGAAACAAATGAGTATTTTATTGGGTCGGTGAGAATGAAATGTTCTGTAAATGGGTAACACATGTGGACACGAATAACTGAAAATGATGCTATTTTGCTAAGTCAAAGTTCTAAATATATTCCAACAACAACCAACAAAACTGAAGAAAATGGGTGGCATAGGAATGGCAAAAATGTGGGAGAGTCTATTTTTTAAGCAATAGGGAGCAAGGTACCTACGAGGGGCGTTCAAATTTGATCTGGATTTTATTTTTTGTAAATTTCATTGTTTTAAAAATCTAAACTTTCATTGTTGGGATGGAAACTACTGCCTGTCATGCAAAGTAGCATTACTCATCCGGTTGCCATGACAACCGATTTTTCTTGTAAATAAAATGGCGAACAGCAATGTGTCAACCAAAGTTGAACAAGGAATAATTATCTAGTTTCTCCACAACGAAATTCCTCAGAGACTCACTTCCGAGTCATCATCCGTCTCGAACATTCGTCTTTGCTTGGTGCCAAATGTTTGGAGGGCGAGAATCCACCGGCCGTGAACTTCATAAGGCAAGACCAGCAACTGCTGTCAATGATGGCATCATCGCATGAACAAATGAGCTGATAAGGGACAACAGGCGGATTCATGTCGACAATTGGCTTCCTAAGGCGTGTTGTGACCACTGACAAGACATGGATTCACCATCTTACTCTTTAAAGCAAGCCTGCGAGCATGTACTGGCAACATACAGATCACCAAAACGAAGATATTCAAGATGACACCATTGGCAACGAAAGTGATGGCGACTGTATTCTGGGACCACAAGGGTATGTCGATTTTCTGGAACAACGTCGAAACATAAATGCACCCTACTACTATAACATTTTGAGGACGTCCCTGAAGCCGGGACTAAGGAAAAAACGACCATGACTCTTTAACATGATGTTTGTTTTCTGAAAGTTAATGCCAGACCACACAGCCAAACTGACTATGGACACGCTGACGGAACTTAAATGGGACATATTACCATATCATACAGCCTGGATATCTTCCCTTGCGATCATTTTGGACTATTAAAAGAGTTCTTGGGAGGACAGATGTTCGGCTCCAATGAAGAGATGAAAAAGGCTGTCCTGACGTGGTTTCGACAAAAGCCTGAAGACTTCTACAGAACCGGTAACCAGATGCTCCCAAAACGCTGGAAAACCCAAGGCATTTGGTGTCAATATCGTTGGTTGTGCGACAAGAGGAAGGGCATTTTTCTCGAGCAGAATAACATCAAATCTGTTGCCAAAGCGGATTGTTTCTGCAGCAACGTCGGTGAATCTGTTGCAGTTCATTAAAATAATGTTCTGCCAAAAATTTCCAATGCATTATCCATTTGTGGACCAACTTAAAAAAAGCATCATCTTCTTGGAAGATATGGATGACTCTGGAGGATATGCCTGGCTTATCCATTGTCCACATCGCTTACGATTATCATACAGGATATATTTTTCGTCGCAGGTGACGATTGAGTGCAGTGGAGGTTCCTATTTATTTCTGGCAAGCAGAGATTTCCAAACGTCAGATCTTCTTGGAAGTTATCTGTTCATAACGTTCCCATATTATCATTTCTTTTACCTTAGCCAACAAAGCCAAACAACGAATAACTGTCGTGTGGTGAACGCCTAGGTCGGTGACCATGTGCTTTTTTGCAGGTCCGTATCTCCGCTTTGAAACTTCACAAACCATCAGCGAACAGTTCGTTCGTTGGATATATCCTCTCTAAAAGCCCTGATTATGTTTTGTGCAGTAACACCTTGTTTCACATAGCTAGTTCAGATTCATACAGAGCAAAGATGACTGTTAAAACACGATTCTCCAGGTTTACTTGCAAAAGATGTTCACCAAACACATGTCCTATCTATTGAAAGCATGTGAAGTAATAACTCCGTAGTGAGGAGTCTGCACAGCTCTATCACTCCAGACATTTCATTCCCACCTACGAATAACACCATGTATCAAAATTTACTTTGTTCTTTGTTCCTGGGTTAAAACTGTTATTTCTGTATTTATTTAGCCTAAATAGTAATTATAGTAGCGGTTACTTCTCTGAAACTTTGCCTTTGCAGAAAATGATATACGTACCTGTATTAAGCTTTTTAATGGTTCATAAGCAAAGAGTTCACATAAGAATAAAACTACTTGTTACTCTGAAAAACTTTAATAATTAAAACAACGTACTTGAAAACATAATTTCCTCATGCAAATATATAAAAAACCCCACAGAATAGAAGAAATTTCTGATTACAGTAAAATTTCAAATACCTAGAAATGAAGATTTTTCTGGATTTACGTTTATATTTCAGGTCACTCTCACGTTATCAGCCCCCAAATTTAGCCACCCATCAAGTTTTCATTGTACTGTCCCTGATAACGATGCTTGTCTAAAGTCAATGCTATTTTGGTGAAAGCTTTTGACTTGCTCTTCTGGTAAAGCTCTCTCCTGCCCACAAAAGCAAAGTTTGAACAGCTTAGTTATCATTTTCCTTCATTTTCAGTTACGTCCTAATGTAATAAAATGATTACAACACAGGAACAAAATTTGTATTACATGGTGTAATTGAAGAAGTTTAATTTGAGAACTTAATTCCAATTCAATTCTTGTTTATACCTTCGTCGATATGGCTATTACAGAGGATTTCCCACTTCTCACTATTCTTAATATATCGATTTCTTTTATTCCTCGTAATACCCTGTTAATTCTAGATTAATTACTCTTAATCGCTCCTTAAGCCTTAGTATAGTTATTGTCTGAAGGCGTGATACAATAAATATTTCATTACCTGTCGTAACTGTTAGGATAAATGATGACAAAAAAGCGAACTAGTCTTAATGTAAAAGTGTGACGAGCCCCCACTTAATTATATATGCATGAACCCACATTAGCATAGCCAATGTGTCGGAAGGCGATCGTCAACGGGTTCGAGACTGATATGTGAGAAATGAGGTGTTGTGAGACCAACTACGCAATTACTCAAGCAATATTTAAAATAAAACGTTAATTTTATTACTATTACCAGCCCAAATACATTTAAGTATTAATCGTAATCGGAATTTT
>JAHWFO010034694.1:71307-85805 GCA_023313115.1 Rhysida immarginata | reverse complement strand
AAATAGTAATTATAAAATTATCAAAAGGAATTAGGCTGGTAATAACACAACCAAACAAACACTAGAGAATTGCTAGTAAAATTATAAAATTATTAAATTCCCACTGGGCCTATGTAATTTCCCTCAATTTAAATACGTGACTTGTCACAAAAGCAAAACAAATGTTATGACTTAGTTCCCTGCACTCAAATTGCCACCTCAAGAAGAAAAGACTACGAAGAATGGTAAAAAAAACTACCCTCTTCGCCATATGTTTCAGGTATAACTAATTAATTTTTATTTTCATGTCTTTAATACGAGAGGAGACCCAAAAAACGGTCTAGTTACCAGGAGCTCTTCTTAATTGTCGTTAAATCATTCGACTGCTAGATGACTGTATTTTCACCTCACATGACTCAGTAGCTAGACGGACGCCAATATGGAAGATTGAAGTCTTTGATTTATATGCTAGACTAAGCCAATTTGGTCCATGTAGTCGTTTCTTCCAAGACTTATATGCTTCTCTTGTGAAATCGTTATCTTGAGATTTTGTTTTCGTTTCGGAGAAAACTGACTTTAAAGAAGAATCGCTTAGGATTACACAAGTTTTTGATTGGTTCTCACGGTTCAAAAACAAGAGAACTGAGTGTTGAAGACTATCATCATTCGGAGCACCCTTTGGCAAGTCGTACCGATGAGAATGTTGAAAAAGACTTCACAAAGAAAAATCATCGATGATCTTCGATACACACTTGAGGAGGTCTCAGAAGCTACATATGCGAGTTGGAGCTGTTTTCAGCGGATTTTGACTTGAGAAACATGAGACGCATTGCCGGGAAGTTTCCCAGGGAACACAGCATTTTCTGTGATCTGGTATTTGGCCACTCAGGAATATACTGTAGGGTATGTAGCTTCTTCTAATTTTTTCTTATTCCCGACAATAAATAAACATTGAAAGGAAAGAGATTTTACGGCTTGCAGGAAGTGGAAAACAGCTTCGTAGGACCCATTGAATAGCAAATCCAGAGATGTTTCATGCAATTTATTGCTTCTAATGGATAATGTTTTCAAGAATATTAAGTATTTTTTGGATAAAATACCTTTTTCTGGCTCCCCCTCGTAATTAATCACTTTACAGAAAAGTTTATTGAAAGAGATACCGGGTGTCCCAAAAAATGACTGATGGATTTTGAAAATCAATAAAAAAAAAGACGGAACGTGATAGATATGTATCGTTTGCAGCCTTATGCTTAGGAAATCAGGGAATTTTATCCCACCCAATTTCAAATTTAGTTAACACTTTCATTCACAGGTAGCGCTGAAAACTATGAAAAAATAAAAACCGGTATGAAAATGTTGCAAAGACTGTTGCAAAAAACCATTTTGGTAGAGCGGACTTGCAATCTCAACAGCACACGCGATCAGCTTGACGGCGAACTAAGGGATGGCGAGCTAAAATACTTTGTTTAACTATACCTGTTACAGATCGCCTGCAGCGCCATCTCTTGGTAGAAATGTTAACTTACTTACTTTTCAAACCCGTTTATACATTAGGGCCGCGGGGGCAGCAACCCTATGGAGTATCTCCAGCGATCGCGATCTTCCGCCATCAGGCGCATGTCCTCCCTGGTAATATCAAAGCGACTCGAACCCAGATTCTCCATGTAGTCTAGCCACCTGGTTCTAGGCCGACCCCTTGGTCTCTTACCTACCGGCTTGGAAAAAAACAACTGCCTAGGAAGACTAGTTTGCGGCATCCGTATCACGTGGCCATACCAGCGCAACTGAGATCTCTCAATGCGGAGAAGTAGCGGCTCAACACCTAAAGATTCCCTTATTGTACACTCTATCTAGCAGGGTTCCTCGGGAAAAGCTCTGGCAAGTGTTGCAAGAGTATGAGTGGATGGGTAATTACTGTTGCTATCATGTCTCTGTACGAAAGCTCTGAGATGTGTGTCCGGATAAATGGCATTAAGTCAAGACCGTTCATCGTGTGTGTTGGACTCCGCCAAGGGTGCGTACTCTCGCCCCTCTTGTTCATTATCTTTATGGACTGGATAGACAGGGGCAGCCGAGGCGATGAGCGTGTTTGTGTGGGCGACTGCCAGGTGGAGAGGTTGCTCTTTGCTGACGACCTTGTCCTCCTTGGGTCTTCACGCACGAACCTTCAGCATGCACTAGACCGGTTTGCAGCCAAATGTAAAGAAGCTGGGATGAAGATCAGTGTGGCTAAAACCGAGGTTCTGGTCCTTTCAAGACAGCCTGCTCAGTGCGCTCTCCATGTTAGGGGAGCCTCATTGAGACAGGTGGAAAAATTCAAGTATCTCGTGATTGCATTCACGAGTGATGGACGGCAGGAGAAAAAATTGGATGCTCGGTTCGGTGCAGCAAGCTGTGTCAGACGTGAACTGTGGCGATCCGTGGTAACGAAACGCGAGCAGAGTAACAAAGCTAAGCTCTCCGTCTTCAAATCTATCTTTGTCCCCATTCTCACCTATGGTCATGAGTCTTGGGTAATGACCGAAAGAGTGCGATCGCGGGTACAAGCGGCCGAAATGAGGAATGTTAATTAAATTTGAAATTTGGTGGGATAAAATTTCCTGATTTTCTAAGCATAAAGCTGCAAACGATACATATCCATCGCAATCCGGCTTTTTTTTATTGATTTTCAAAATCCATCAGTCATTTTTGGGACTCCCAGTAAGGGTTTTGACTATCAAAGATTGGTTTGAAGCTTATCTTACCATCGCTAGAAGTAACAATATCACCTTTTAAGTCAAGGAATTTTTGAGCCTGCCTTAAATCCCAAACGCTGTCTGCAAAACTACATGCATAATCTTATGCTCTAAAAATGTTTTCACCGCATCTTATAATTTTTTATTTTTCACTTATTTTATTTTAAAAAAGAAAATGAGGTATACAAAGAGTCCAACTAGAGCCATTATGAGCCTAGGCCAAAAAAGCAGGTCTCTAGCGAACCAAACAAGGCAATAAGAGACTTCTTATTAACTACTCATCTACAAAAAAAAAAAATAGATAGGATTAAACAGATATGGTGGAAAGAAAAATATTTAACTTTTTTTAAAGATGGCTGCAGATGGTGACGCGCGGATGGCTTCAGGTAGTAGAGACCACCATCTGAACCCTGCTTGTCACGAATCGTGACAGAAAAGAAGAAGAACGTAAGAATAGAGCAATACGACAATAAAATAAATTTAAGCACTGTGACACTTCCTCTCACACTGACTATGTTCAACTGGTCACAGTCTGTTTACATTGCCAGTCACTTGCATTGCATGCTGTGTATCGATTCTTCCCAAGTCTCTGAAGAAGCATGCGCAAGCACATGCGCCAAGTTGCCGTTCAGATACGACACCATTCCCCGAAATTTTTCGACCACCTTGTAACTCAGAAAATGGTATTCTGGTCAGTGTAGGAAAAATATTCTTATTGCGCGTAGTCATATGACTACTGAAGAATGGAAATTCTTAACTTTTTATATTTCATTGCTTCATGTTACTATTATTGAAAATCATGGGTTTACTTGTTTCCCTAATTATTGCTTTAAAGTTAAATGTGAATTTAAGATTTATAACTATAATAGGAAAGAAAAATAACATTTTACGGTTCCTTCGTGACAGAAGGGATCAGTTATCTTCATTTTCTGTTAATTTTTGATTGGTTTTTCTTTTGAATTATTTTTAATAAATATTTAAGAGTCTATGTCTGTGTCTGTAGATTTTATTCATAAGATAACGCTTCAAGTTCAGCCTGTTTTAACTTAACCAATTTTATGTGACACAGGTGAAAGTTTCTATTTGTTAGCGTGCGTGGTTTAAGGCCGCGAACCTAGATTTATCTTTTCTTCCCATCCAATCCATCCAATTTGAGAGATAGCGATTACCTTACTATTTAATTTTAGTCTTGAGATTAGCTTCTGTTAAGTTACCAGAATTAATAATGGGGCAAAAAAGGACAAAGAATATGAATTGGGGAAAACAAAACTTAACATTCTGACTAACACAGCTTCTATTAGGCCGAAAATTGAGCGATTTATTATAAGTTTTAAAACGTTAGCTAATCAGTTACAGGGGTATGAAGAAAATGCCAAGAATGATTTTTACACAATGTTAAAGCTCGATTGTTATAAAAAGCGCCTCATAAACTGAGAGGATGTTAGCAAGCTCCCCAGAATCTGTTCAGAAACTGCTAAAAGAAATAATTACTCCTATGGTAGGTGAAAAAATTATTACGGACAAAAGAGTCGAGTCACAAGAGGAAAAAGAAGAAAAATCCCCAAAAGCAGGAATCCTAGTTAATTGGGAGCTGGAAAGTAAACTAATAGAACAAATTAAAAGGAGCTATTAAGACTGTAAGTAGACCAAAACTCTTCTAAACAAAGTCCAGGACCCATATTTTGTAAATGATGGGTTAATGTATATATTTTGTAAATGATGGGTTAATGTATATATTTTGTATGGGTCCAAGACCCTACGAGCGTCTATAAACTTGTTCCTATCCAAAATAAACAGAGAGTTACTGAGTTACAGATTATAAAACGCTACACAGTGACCCTACTGCAGGACATTTAGGGATTTGTAAGTCTATAAATAAAATAGGTAAAATGTATTTCTGGGCAGGATGGTATAATTATGTGGGTTAATTCATTAATCAATGCCCAGATTGTCAGGCCATCTAGTCTACTAAGAGATGTAGGCCTTTTGGTAACTTACAGCAATTAGAGGTACCCGCTTATAGATGGCATACTTGGACTCTTGACTTTGTCTTGCTTTGATGCCCTTGGTAACGTCTGCTAGTGGTCATGATGCGTTGCTTATAACGGATAAGTTTTCAAAAAGGACAAGGCTGTTTGCTTGTACTCCTCCATTACAGCTGAAGAGACCGCCCGACTTCTGGTAGATAATATCAAGATTCACAGTTTCCCTCAAGCAATTATTTCTGAAGGGGATGTGTGATTTAATTCGACCATCTGGTGATAGACTTTTAAGATGCTGGGAACTACGTTAAAGTTTTCCTTTGCCTACCACCCTGAGTCAGACAGTCAATCGGAATGGACCAAGCAAACAGTAATTCAAATACTATGCATTTATATTAATCTTGACAAAACCAATTGGGGAGAATTTTTAATGGTGGTGGAGATTCAATAAATTCTGCTGTTTCAGAAACTACAGGTATGACTCAATATTTATGGATTTAGTTAGGGAAATTATTATCCCGTCGTCAGTAAACAAATATGCGGGGGTAGAGGAGAGCTCGGGTTCTTATGCAGTAAAGCTAGCCAAGTTATTAGAACTATCCAAAAACAATATCAAACGACCAAATAATAAGTACAAGAAGCATTTTAACAGATGACACTCCTTCTGGAAATTAAAGGAGGGAGACAAAGTTATTCGTCTGGGCTGCACGTTTACATCCCTTAAAACAACAAATAGGAATAAAGCTTTTAGTAAATATGTGTGCCCGTTTACTATAATAAAAATCATTAACAAAGTTTCAGCCAAAGTTAGAATTTCTCGGAAGTAGAGAGGTAATAAAGTATTCCATGGTTCCTTTCTTAAGAAAGTACCAGCACGATAGAAACGTCAGCAGAAGGGCCCATGGCCTATACCTGTTTTGCAATTTGTGGATATATAAAGTAACAGAATTACTTGATGTCAAAGGCAAAAAGCCCAACTGTAAATTCCTGTCCAGTGGGAAGGGTATGATAAACCCACTTGGGAGCGAGAAAGCAATTTGCATACATGTAGAAGACTAATATCCCAGTTATTCAAAACACAGAGAAGTAAAGCAGAAGAGGTTAATGCATTCAGCAAGAAAGCCTCCCAGAATTTTTGTCGCTAATACTTCATCAAGGTATTTCCCCAGGTTCAGGAAGCAAAAAAATTTCCAAACGGTAAATCCGCGAGGGAGCGGGGGAGGATGTCACGAATAATCGTGACAGAAATGAAAGAGAAAGAGAGAAAAGAGCAATGCGAAAATGAAACTAATCTTAAGCAAATGAGCTCTGGAATAGCGCCATCTGTTGGCAAGCAGTGCTTGCAGAGTAACCCTTTTAGAGAAAGTAAAAGGCATTTCTCAAAGTATCGTAGAAAGAAAAGCGCTTCTAATGTGAAGGTGGTGGTGGGAAGTTCGAGAGTAGAGGAGAGCGAGCTTGGTGAGCAAGGGAAGAGGACGTTTCCTTTTGCAATTAATAATATCTTGCAACTAATGGCAAAACAAAGGGGCAACAAAGGGGTGCAAAACTCAGAATTGACACTGACTGATAATTATTTTTCAGTGAATTTCTCACCCGTTGCAGCAGTTAAAAAAGTTCTCTATTATGTTCGAGGAGTGAAGCTACAGCCAGAAGACGTGCAAGCAGTCATTGCTCAAGCTCGAGAGGATTCCAGCATTTGGCCCATTGCCCATGAGTTAGACAATAGCTCTGAGGGAAACTATTCAGCATGCAATAACAACAGTAGGCCAACATATGAGGAGAGGAAGAATTCATCGTGTAGCTGAGAACTTTCACCCATCATTCAATGTCTCAGAGACTGTTGTTTTCGTTTTTCTCCCCACATCGTAGCCAGCGAATTCCATGCACTCGTGCTAATTTAGAGTGTGCGCAGCTGTTTGGAACACTTTCTAGTTTGCAACCGCGAACTTCAAACTTCAAAAGCCCCAGATGAATCTATATGCTTTGTTATGCCCTTGGGCATCACAGCATTCTCGACAGACGATTTGGGAGCAGCATAAAACCCAGCTAGAAGGTAAGCTCGTAAATAATTCCTCTCCATTTGATATATTTACTCTCAATAAATTTTCCAGCCATTAAGTCGCGCTCTAATTTATATGCGTAATAGATAGTAAACTTTGAGTGTGTGAGGTACTTCGGGTTTTTTTTTCCATCGAGCACCTGCATCTTCCAAGTTTCCACAGCGAATCCGAACGTCTTCAGCTTCTTCGAAACTCATTTCAGTCGTAAAAGCTTGGAGTTTCTTCAAACAATTAGTCAGATTCCCATTAGCGCTATGGCTTGTCGGAGGCATAATCCCTTTTACGGATGCCATCTTGGAATGGGCGAAGCTTAATGAAATTGGTCAATTATAACTCAGAAAATGGTATTCTGCTCCATGTAGAATACTCTTAATATTCATCATGTGAATATTTTTATCATTGTGCATAGACATATGACTACTGAAGAATGTTTATTGTAACGTGGTTATTAATCACTTGGGCTTAACTTTCTATATTTCATTGCTTCATGTTACTATTATTATTTAAAGTTGCAGGTATTCTAATTTCCCTAATTATTGCTTTAAAGTTAAATGTGAAATTAAAATTTATAACTTTAATATCAAAGAAGAATAACATTTTACTGTTCCTTCTTGACAGAAAGGATCACCTATCTTTATTAATAGTTAACTGTTGATTGTTATTTCTCTTCAGTTATCGTTAATAGATATTTAAGAGTTTATCCCTGTGTCCATAGATTTTATTCATAAGGTAACGCTTCCAGTCCACTCTGTTTTAACTTACCTAATTTTACGTTACACTGCGTAAAATATACAACGACATTTGTATTTAACTTTTCTGAATTGTCCTGGTAATACTAAGCATTGTGACAAATTTTGGGACCAACTGCTAACTACTTGCTGGTAGTGGTAGCGCCGAGAACTTTAAATATGAAATTAACGTTTCAAAATATATCATGTATTGTTCGTGGGCAGACACACAGATATAAAGGATTTAGTTTTAATGGAAAGGTATGACCTATACACTGGTATGGTCTAATATCTTGAAAAATACACCTCTTGTCCAAAAAATAAAAACACGTGTCAAATATTTTTTTAATAATACTTAATAGTTCCAAATTTACCCCTCGGGACCCCTTGTAGAGGGTGGGGTGGGGGAACAACTTTGAAATTTCAAATGGGAATACCCATTTTTTGAGAGATTCGAGTATTATAGAAAAAAATATTAGTTTTACCTATAAATTTTTTAAAATCTCCTGTAGATAGTATTGCAGTTTCAGAAAGGATATCAATTTGAACATTTTCCTGCATAAAATGTTGAGTGATTGTTCAGTGAAGGGCGAGGGGATTTGCAAAGAAGAATGGTTTTACTGACAAAAGTGGAAAAAAGGAGCACATTTTCTTATTATACCATCATACATAGATGCATAGAATGAACCAACATTTTAAGAAGACTTTAGAGGAAATATATAAAAGTTATATATTTAATATATACAGGGTGAAAATTAATTCCACTGCCAAACTTGGATGGGTAGTAGGGATAGTCAAAACAAGCAACTTTCCTGTATATCAGTTTCGCAAGTAAAATTCATTTACTAGTGCAGAACAGTTACAGCAGAACTCCAAGATATGTGAGAAGAGGGTGTGTAGAAGAGGATATACCGCAATGGTTTGCAGAGGACCTCTCACAAGCTCCTGTGCAGTAGCACATGCTGTGAGGACCAGTCAAACAATTGTGTAGAACATCATACATGACAATGGTCAACATCCATATCACGAACAGACTGTGCAGGCTTTGCAACTTAATGACTACCAACTAGGTGTGCACTTTTCCGACTGGTATCTTTGAAATGTTGCCATCAATCCCGTGTTTGGTGAACTTGTTTTGTTTTCTGATGGTGCACAGTTCATCAGGGATGGTCTCTTCTACTGCCACAACTGCCATGTGTGGAACGACAAAAACACTTTGAACTACTGCTGTAACTGTTCTGTGTTGGTAAATAAATTTTTCTCCCTAAACTGGAACATAGAAAAGTTGTTTGTTTTGACTATCCCTACTATCTCTTCAATTTGGCAGTGAAATTAATTTTCAACCTGCATAATATATTTAATATTTTATATATTTATTATGAAAACGAAATTGTAAATTACTATTTCAGTAAACTAATGTAAAGAGGTATAAATAAAAGTTTTTTAACTTGTAGGCAACCCCAAATAATGTTAAACACGTGAGCCTCGATTGCTGCAGTGTTCTGTGCAAGCATATATAATATTTTCATATTCTATTACTAAAGTGTTTCTATGTTATTCCATTGAAGCAAGCGATTAGCAACAACCAATTAGCAATATGTCCCACACTAAATAGTTTTGAATAATATTAGAGCTAACAGCAATATGATATTGATACCAATAAGCTATGGATAACAAAAGGTCTAATAACTCGTAAGGATTTGTTTGATATTTTATACACCATATCTTAGCATTGAAAGTTCCAATGGTACCATATGGTACCACTATAACACGTATTACTAAACGTTACGCATTATATTCATTGAGAATACCATGCAAAAAGTTTGATATTTTACATGCAATAACTTAGCATTGAAAGTTCCAATGGTATCATATGGAAACACCGGAACATGTACCTCTAACCGGTGTCTACTATCACTTGTTTCTCTTATATATTTTTAACACTTCATGACGATTTGTTTGATATAATACATGCCATGGCTGGTTATTGGAATGGTACCACAGTTTCAGGGGGTATCATAATAGCACGACGTTTTTTTGCACCTATTCTGACTATCATGCCTTCGAAGTTGTTTGTGCTCTGTCTCATATTATTGGATTGGTGAAAACAGAGTGGGGAAAAATTAATTTGTTTTCAAGTTATCGTAATAAATAATATACTCTTTACGAATTAAAAATTCTTTGCTTTAGAGACTGATCCGCTCTTTCAATATCATTAATCATGTGCATTTTGCACAAACACCATCTCAACAATGTTTAGGGCACATGCAGAGCCAAACAAAACTGCTCAGCACTCATTTTCCCCAATGCAAGGATAAATCAGTATTATCCTTTTATCTTCCAGCAATTCCCTACACGCACTCTCTCTATTGCAATACAATGGATTGTTGGAATTGTCCACGGACGGACAGACAGACTGACAGACAGCTGGACAAACCGATCACATAAGCACTTTTCTACGAAAATGTGCTAAAATACCCTGATGGTCAGTAGCGAAGGGACTCTCTTGGAAAAATCATCCCAAATGAATAGAAATAAACTACGTCCACATCAATATTCCTGGGGCATGCTAAAAGTTGCTGTTTTTTTATTTCTGGAGACTAATTATTCTGAATGCAGTACTCAGAATAATGAACATGCATGATTTCCTTGTTAGATCTAAAGTGTTAATTACTTTTTTTCTTGTGATTAAAGCTAAATAGCATCTACCATAAAAAATCATGATATGAAATTTGAAGTATCTGAATCTACAATAAAAAATCAGGGTTCCCATTTAAAATTCTAAAGTTGCCCTGCCTATCCCTGAAAAGATGGTGAGGGCTAATTTGCTTTTAAAAATACAGAATGCTTTTTTATTTGATTAGATGGTTTGGTTTGTTAGGTATTAACGTCCTTTTCAACTGCCATGGTCATTTCAGGATGGTGTTATAGGGGCTGCAAATTTTGCCTTACAAGGGGTTCCTTAAAGTGCAGCCGGCAAACGACTACACGGGATCAACGGCTTTACTTCCCTTCCGAAGGAAGTGCGTGATCTCAGGATTTTCACTCTGTAAAAATCCTCATCGTCCTCGGTCGGGGTCGAACCTGCGTCCTTGGGTATCACAGGCGATCACACAACCACTGAGCCACCGAGGCCAATTTTTTTAATTGAAGTAGACTTCTCGAGATATTTGCACTAGTGCAATTTTTGCAATTACAGTGCCATCTACAAATGATTATTAATATTTTTTGGGTAAAATGTTGTAAAGTGCAATCTCACTGTAAAAATTCAGTTAGCATGTGCCATTGCGCTATTGTAGTTATTTTAAGAGAAAAAAAACACTGTTAAGACCAAGTAAAAAAACTTACAACCTCATAGGATTTTTCTACCAAAAGTGTCATTTTTGTTATTTACTGCTTACCATCTGTTCTCTGGTGTACTAATTTAACAACAGCTTATGGACCCAGGATGCTTCCACTGTGCATAAATCAAGAAATTTAGGTGCAACTGTATAAAGAGTCAACGAAGCTCTGTTTTCCAATCCAGCAATATGACAAGGCCTAATGAACTATTATCTTGGACTTTAAATTGCTACTGTTGAAATCAAGTTTTGATCTTGGAAACCTGTAAAATAGAAAAGCTCAGTGATGAGAATTTCAGTGCGTGGGAGATGATGATCCAGGCTGTGTGCTCAGCAAACTGCATGTGGGAAAAGCTAACCAAGTGTGTTTCAAGACCCAAGGTAATAGATGGTGACATCGTGTTTTTAACTAAAGCCACCAAGTGTGACTTGAGGGATGCAAAAACCCGCAGTGACCTTTTGCTCTCACTGTCAACATCGCAAGTCAAGCATTATCGTCGACTAAATTAAAGGAGGTTCACGAGAAGACAGATCATGACCCTGCTATTGGCTTTAATGACAAAATGACTGATATCTGAAGACGACCTCGACAAGCATCTGGAATATTACACTGATACAACATCCTTATCTTTGATGAAATGGTGGACCCTCCGACCATGGAGAAAATAGTGCTTAATGCACTGTTATTATGCTTGCCTGAGAGATTCTCATCTATTAGTAGTGCAATTCGAACATACAAAGTTCTGCCCTCCTTTGAAAATGCTAAGAAACAAATCAAGGAGGATCTGCGAGGATGTGCAGCAATCCAAGCAAGCAAAGATAGTACCCTTTATGTGAAATGTAAGGACCCCCAAGCAGAAACAGACAAGAGGATCGTTGTCACCAATGAAAGGCTGACAAATCAAGCAATCAATGCCGAAAAGTCAGATGTCACCATTGCAGTAGGCAAGGCCACATCATTACAGACTGCAGATTTCGAAAGCAGCTCGAACATTCTCAGTCAACTATTAAAAACGCAAGCAAGACTGCAGTTGAACATCCAGTCCTCTTCACATGCCTGAAAAAGCACATCATGGACAAATGGATTCTGAACAGCAGTACTACATCCCACAACTATACTCGTGAGAACCTTGTTTTACAATTGCAGAAGAATGAGTGCGACCAGCTGAAGATGGCAAACGCTGGGACCTCATCCATTGAAGGTATTGGGACTGTTGAATTTAAAAAAACTGATGGCACCATGATCACCCTCTCCAAGACACAGCACATTCCAGACCTCAGGATGAACATACTACTTTGAGCAAGATCACAGACAAGGGTTACACCCTCGTCCTCAACAGGCATGAGACCAAAGTCCTAAATGACAAGAACAACATCATTGTCAAGGCAACAAGAGAAACAGACTTGTACTTTGTAGTTATGAAGAGTGAGGGAGCACATACCATGGAAAATCATCCCATCCATTGATTATCATATGGCCTGAACGCCTGGGCCATGCCAAGAGTATGATTTGAAGTTGATTGTGGCCAATGGACTCGTTAGAGATCCAGTCCTCGACTCTAATGATGCTCTACCAGCATGTGAAGTCTGCATTGAAGTGGAAATAAGGAAAGCAAACTCGAGCTCCATTCTAGAAATGGAGTGATACCCTTGATCTCCACTTGGCTTCAGCTTATCCACACAGACATATGTGGACCAATTTGCCATACATCAATGACATGTCAAAATGGTGCAAAGTCTACTTTGTAGGTTAGAAGTAAGAAGCGTTTGCAGCCTTAAAAAGTTCAAGGAGATGGCCAACAATTCAGTTGGCAAGAAAATAAAGGTATTAGAAGCGACAATGGCCAATATTATCTCAAACACAATATTGACTGATTCCTTGTGGAGAGTGGAATTAGGCAAAATCTGACAGTTTCCCATACTCCTCAACAAAATGGAGTGGCTGAACGTTGGAACAGCACCATAGTTGCCAGGTGCATGTTACTTCCATCCCAGTTATCACACTCATTTTGGGCTGCAGCAATCAACGCAGCTTACTACATTAGAAACCTTTGTACATCTTGTAGTCTTCAGGGAGACAACCCGCACAACCTGTGGCGTGGAAAGTGAGCTAACATTGATCACCTTACGATTTTTGGGTCAAAGACTTATGCACTGTGGAATAACGATTCAAATTCCAAGTTCAGTGCGAAGTCTGAAGAGTGTATCCTTTTCAGCAATAGCAACCAAGGAACACAGACTATGGAATCCCCAAACTCGAAAGATCATCGTATCATGTGATGTCAAATTCATCGAAGGTGTATTACCAAGCACGACATCAACCGATGACCAGGAAGATAACCTGTTTGAGTTCAAGCAATGTGCATACGTACCATCATAGGATATTAACGTAAGTTCACCACAAACATAACAAAATAAGTCGGTTTACTTTCTCATTGACAATACATTATAATGCACTGAACTGTAATATAATCTAGTCTTTACAACACTTGTACACTTCACATTAACATCACTAGAATTTTCCAACCAGCAACACTTCAATCAGCAACATCTGAAAATAAACAAAACTGTCAATGAGAGCGCCTTTCCTTTGCCGGTAAGTTGTTTTTCCGACACAGAGTGCGCTTTCGGCTATAATATAGATACATAAAAAGCTAAAATGTATATTTTTTGGAAAATGGTGCATGGTAAACAAAAAATAACTAATTATGAAAAAACAAATAATTACAGATACAAGGTCAATATTTCGTGGGGATATAGAATCAGTTACTGTAAGTCAAAACGTTGATATAAACATGCAGTCCTTTATATCAACATCATTTTTTTTTCATTATTTATTACAAAAAATGAAAATAAAAGAGTCAAATTAAGAAAGAATAAAGAAAAACCATTGAAAAAGAGGAAATTTTTGCAAAGCTGAACATAAAGAACGTTAAAAAAATAATAAGAGAGAGAGGCGGGGTGGGGGGGGGAAGTATAGAAAAGAATAGACAATGGCCTAGACAGGCTTGCGACAAATTAGGGAATAGCTGGAGTGGGAGGGGACTATGGGAAAGGTAATGATGTTATGGTGACTTTGCGAAGGTTAGTGCCATTAGGGGTAAGGAAACTGAATTTCCAAAAAAGAAAAGACACGAATTGCTTTGTTTCTTTTTTGTTATGAAAGCAATTCCACCTGCTTGTGGGGGCTCCGTTAAGGAGTTGCGTTTTATCCGGAGTTCTTATATGTGGAATTCGACGCTATCATTAATAGTCTTTTAGTATTTCCGTCATTTTGATTCTGTATATGTTATCATATCGCAATTTTTGGCTCTCTCCTCCCATTGGTCCTCTTTCTGGTCCTATTCCACCACGTCTTCTAATTCATTTACATGTTTCCCATTTGTTCCTCCAATACTTACTGCTTCCCCCCCCCCCCTACGTTGTTTCCATATATAAGTTGTCTTCTAGCACTCCTTTCATCACTTCAGGATGATTTTCTAAGATTCTCCTTGAATTAAAGAACTCTCCTCCCTGCTTAGACAAAGGATTGCCTATCCGAAATGTCAACTTTTTATTTATGCTTTATTTTTGATTTATTTTATTTTTATCATTTTTTATTTACTTTTGCTAAGTAATGAATGAAATTTTGGTTATATTATATTTTTTTGCTAAATGTTGCCTTATAATAGTT
>JAHWFO010034694.1:17097-46307 GCA_023313115.1 Rhysida immarginata | reverse complement strand
ATTGTATAAATTATATTAAAAAGAGAACTAAAAATATTCTATATTATGATATCGCGTATTCGATTGATCAGAAACCTTCTGACTGTAATGAAAATAAAATTTGAAAATAATTAAATGAATACTAAAGAAGGAATAATTGAAGAAATCCATAAACCAGCTAGGAAAAATTATGAAAGAACAAGAGTTATAACTCTATGAATTGGCGAATTATTTCAAGCGGATTTGGTAGAAATGGATACTGGAAGTTTAAAAAGAATATGTAAAATAAATAAAGGATATCAATATATTTTAAATGTTATTTATACCTTTTCTAAAGTTGCTTGGTCTGTTCCAATTAAAGATAAAACTGGTAAATTAGTCAGTGAAGCATTTAAAAGTATTTTAAAAAGTGTTAAAACTAAGAATTTACAAACTGATCATGGAAAAGAATTTTATAATAAAGACTTTCAAAATTTAATGAAAGAATATGATATTAATCATTATTCTACCTATAGTGAGCTTAAATCATCTGTAGTAGAGAGATTTAATAGAACCATGAAAGAGAAGATGTGGAAAGAATTTTCTAAAAGAGGTAAATATATTTGGATAGATATTTTAGAAGATTTAGTTAAAGATTATAATAATAGTTATCACAGAACTATAAAAATGAAACCTGTACAGGTCAATAAGAAAAATGAAAACGATATATTGATTAATGTGTATTCTAATAAAAATATTACAAATGAAAAACCAAAATTTAAAGTAGATGATTACGTAAGAATTTCTAAAAATAAAGGAATTTTTGAGAAGGGTTACACACCAAATTGGTCTACTGAGGTGTTTCAAGTAAGCAAAATAATATATTCTACTCCTATTATTTATAAAATAAAAGATTTGAGTGAAGAAGAAATTAAAGGTAGATTTTATAAAGAAGAATTAATGAAAACCAAATATCCTCATGATTATTTTGTTGAGAAGGTTTTAAGAAAGAAAGGTGATAAGGTTTTAGTCAAATGGTTAGGATTCGATAATTTTCACAATAGTTGGCTAGATAAGAATAATATTTCAGTTTAAATATAAATCTATTCTATAATTGCCAATAGAATATTGTACTTTATATTTTAAATGTATAAAAGCTCTTATTATTGATCCTAAATAATTCTGCTCTTTAGATTGTTTTACAATATTTAAATTTAAATCAAATCTTTTGTGTTAGATCATTTATAATATTATCACAATTGTTTACAACTCTAGATTTACAAAATAAACATTCTAAACCTCTTTTATTTATAAATATAGTATGTGGTTGCATATTTGAAGGTTTATCTATGATGTTGTTTTGTTCAGATAATTCTTTATATGTTTTTCTATCATCTTCATCTACATTTACCCTAATTGCTGGTCTTGTACAGGTATTGGACATTGAAACTGAAACACCTTCGCAAATACCTTGGATACCCCCAGGGCTGAATAGAACCTTCTGCTAGGTAATTAATCGTATGCATTTCAATGAATTACCTGTCAGAGTTCTTGGTAGTCACTCCAGTAGAAAAGTTTGATAGTAAGCTTCAAATTGTCTGTGCAGAGCGCTATAATGGGAGACATATCTGACTTCAAAAGAGGGCAGATTGTTGGCGTGCATCCAGCAGGTGCATCTGTGTCCAAAACTGCCACACTTTGTGATGTCTCACGTGCTATAGTATCCAGGGTGATGTGTGCATATGAACAGGAAGGACGAACCACGTCCAGGAGGAGCAACTGCAGGAGAAAATGGAAGTTGTCAGAAAGAAACGTCAGGACATTGACCAGGATTGTTGCACGAAAGCGGAAAACCACCGCAGCAGAAATCACCGCAGAAATGAATACACACCTCCAGGAACCTGTGTGCACGAAGACAATCTGTCGTTACCTGCATAAATCCAACATCCATGGCAGGGTTGCTATACCGAAGCCTTTCATCAGTAGTAGAAATGCCTCCAAGTGGGTTCAGTGTACCGGACGCATAAAACCTTTACGTTGGATGACCTCAAACGCGTCATATTCTCGGATGGGTCCAGCTACACTTTCTTCCAAACAACAGGAAGGGTATTCGTCTGGAGGAGCCCCTCTGATGCCTACAACCCAGACTGCTTGGCAGCCACAGTCAAACACGGAGGTGGATCAGTAATGGGTGGATCAGTAATGGGTGCAAACTGTGCAGGACCTCTACCGATCCTTCCCAAAATTAAATAAAGATTTTGGATTTCTACCAGGTGTTTCAGTTTCAATGTCCAATACCTTTATTTTCATATTCTAAAATTTTTGCTACGCCTTTCCCTTTAAACCAAATCTTATCATTTTCATCTAAAATCATAAATACTTGTTTATTGTTGTAAGTAAGATTGTTTAGAGCACTTAGAATTCCTTCCATTTTATTTATAAAAATTTTTATCAACTTAAATTTAAAAAATAGAACATTAAAATTAAATATCTTTATCAGTGTGTAATTGTAATATTCTTAAGAGAAGTTGTTCTTCTGAAATATAAGATTTAAAGTAATTTCCTTGATGTTTAATATTTAATACTTCTTTCATTTTATTATAGAGATTAATACTATTAGGAATATATCTGAGTCTTAAAATTATTTCCATCTCTGGATAATCTTCTAATAAGTATTTAATTCTGTTGATAACATTACACTTTTGTGTTCTTATCACGTAATAAGGATATTCCCACAAATTATTCTTTCGTGAAGTTTGTTAATGTCTCTAGTTTTTGTTATAATATCTGGTTTAATTTTATTTAATTTTTCAGTTTTTCTTTGTGCAACATCAAATATTATATCATTAATTCTTTCCAAAACTTTCTATTGTAATCTGTTGGTCTCTTATTTTATTATCTTTATCTTCTATTTGTTTTCTAAGTTTATACTCTTCTGTTTTTCTTATCGTTTTAATTACATTATAAACCCATTTTTGAAATTCAATTGCTTGAGGTAATTTTGACTTCATAATTAGAGAATATAAGCCTAATTCATTAATAAAAATAGTTTTTACATCAATATTCTGGAGGGGGCGTTTCACCCCCTCTGATAGTTCAGACAATTTTACTCTAAATTCTTCATTTACATGTTGTTTTATTGCTTTCTTTGTATCTTGATATTGTAATAATTCAGCGGCATCTTTGGCTTTAAACCATGGATCATTATTTTCATCTAAAATCATAAAGATTTCTTTATTGTTGTAGATAAGATTGTTTAGAGCGCTTAGAATTCCTTCCATTTATTAGGGACGAAGTTTTTATTAACCTGCAAATTTTGACATCCTTAAAAATAAAAAAATAAAAATAAAAAATGATTTAGTTTAAATATCTTTATCAACCTGTAATTGTAATATTCTTAACATGAGTTATTCTTCTGAAATATAAGATTTAAAGTGATGTTTAATATTTAATACTTCTTTCATTTTATTATAGAGATTAATGCTATTAGGAATATTTCTGGGTCTTAAAATTATTTCCATCTCTGGATAATCTTCCAATAAGCATTTAATTCTGTTTATAACATTACACTTTTGTGTTCTTATCACATAATAAGGATATTCCCACATATGATTCTTTCTAATTGAAATAAATTCGTGAAGTTTGTTAATGTCTCTAGTTTTTGTTATAACATCTTGTTTAACGCTTTCTATTTTATCATTTAATTGTTCAATTTTATTTTCTTTCTCATCTAAAATATTTTCGAAACTTTTTATTATGCTATCTTTAGTTTCTATTTGTTTTCTAAGTTTATATTCTCCTGTTTTTCTAATAGATGGTAAAACTTCTTTTGTAACCCAATCAGTAAATTTTTCAGCTAATGGCATATTTGATCTTATAATAAGCTGAGATAATGCTGATTCATTAATACCAGTGTGTGGTTGCCTGTTTGAAAGGGTGGGCGATTCACCCACCCTTAAATCTTTGACAAATTTTCTATCATCTTTATTCACATGTTGATTTATTGCACGTTTTACATCTTTATATTCTAAAATATTAGCAACATCTTTAGCTTTAAACCAAGGATCATTATTTTCATCTAAAATCATAAATATTTCTTTATTGTTGTAAGTAAGATTGTTTAGAGCACTTAGAATTCCTTCCATTTATTAGGGACGAACATTTTAGAATCCTGCAAATTTTAACATCCTTAAAAATAAAAAATAATATTATAAAATCACAGCAAAAAAGTGGACTTTGCTCATCTTCTTTTCATCTGTCTCTTTTTTACTAGTCTTATTCACTGAGTGTAGCATTCAGTGTTTTTTTTTACTAGTATTATTTACTGAGACAGAGGAGAGACAAATATGAGTAAAGTACAATGGAAATACTCTGGAATTCACTACACACTGATCCATTTTTAGACTATAAAGTGTGCATCCTTAATAATCCTATGAAAACAGCATGAGAATATTTTTTTCGACCGATTGGGATTTGATCCTGATCAGAAGGGATTGCCAGTCACTCAACTTACCGCTGGGCTATTTTGACAATCCAATTATAGGAAGTTGAAATGATATAATATAAATGTAATTAAAACTTACCAAAAAATGATTAGAAGTGTTAAGAAATTATTAAAATGCACCACTAAGTGATTATAAGTGTTAAATATCAAAGAGTTTAAATGTATTTGTGTTTTAATAAATAGCTTTTAATTCTCATATCACTTCCTTCAACGTCACTTCCTCTCTCAAGCCTTGCCTAGACATAATAAATGTTCTCTTTATTATTGTGTAATAGATCAGAGGGAAAAACTCTTTTGGCTATTTGCCAACTTCCTGTGATTGCAATTAAATCTTATCTTCCACTTCAAAATATATTTTCATGTTGATTAAATTTTTTATAAATAAATGATTGAACTTCAAAAACAGACTGTCTCACAATTACAAAGAATTTGCAAAGAAAAGAAAAATAAAGGGTATTCTAAGTTGAGGAAGAATAATTTAATTAATCTAATTTTACAAAAATCTAATGAAACGGAAGAAAAATTAAGTGATAAAAAAATAGGTGAATTAAGATGTTTAGGAAGTCAATATAAAGTTAAAAATTACAACAATATGAAAAAATAAAAATACATAATCAAAAAGATAGCTGATCATTTTAAAATAACTAATAATATTGAAATTAGAGAAACTAAAAGAAATTTACAAATTTGGAATGATTTTATAGATAAATTTGAAATAGAAAGACACATGATAAATATTGCAGGATTTTAAGAAGTTCGTACTTAATAAATAAAGATGACAGATTTTGAATATTGTCAAATATGCGGAGAAACTAGTATATTGGATGATAGATGTTATAGCTGTTACCCATCAAAAATAAATCCTCATAACAAAAATAAATATAGACAGAAATATTTTCACAAACATTTATTACAATTAATAGATAGACTTGAAGATAGAATTAAAATTGAACAAGTATTTTCAATATACAATGAAACTTATAAAAGAAAAGCTTTACCATATAAATTTTTTATAGCGAAGATAGCTGATCTATTACAAATTAATCTAATATTCGTATTGCTAATTCAAACAGAAATATTCAATTGTGGAATGATTTTTTAGCTATTAATCGCTTAGAGGTAATTAAAAAACATGAAGAATTTAAAGAATATATTTTGAATCAGTTTTAAAATAAAATAATATTTTATTTTTATGATGATGGAGAAATTTGCAGGATTTTCAATAATTCATTTGTAATAAATGGATGTTGATTTCAGAAAGCAGACTGTGACTGAATTACAAAATATATGTAAAAGCAAGGATTATCATGGATATTCTAAATTGAGAAAGAATGAATTAATTAATTTCATTAGAGATAAACAACTGAATGAAGAACTGCAATTTGATGATGATATTTTTGAAAGAAGTAGACCACAGAGACCAAAAAGTGCTCCAAAGATTAATTATTTTTATAAATTTGAAGATGACATCTTTGAAAAACCTAAACCACAGAAACCAAAAACCTTAAATCAAATATTTCCGTTTAGTGATAAATGATTTAAAGATGAACCTGTAAAAAATGTGGATGAAAATAAGATATTTAACATTATTGAAATCAATCCAAAATTTAATAAAAAATTTAATGCGTGGTCTGTGGATTACAAAATAGATTTTACAACGGAAGAAAAACAGAAACTTCTTGATATTAATACACATAATAAGAAAAGTGATTGCATATCAAAAGCTCTCACTGTTGTGGTAAAACTAATCAAAAAGAGAACTAAACTTCGTAAAGGTGATATGCTCAATATTGTACTTCAAAATCCCAATTTATTTTATCCTATTTCTACTGGTTATCAAAAATTCACTACAGTCAATAACACAATCGTAGGTATGTGCAAGTTAGTTAAAGGAATATTAACATCGAATGAATCGATTGACCTTTCAGAAACAGGAACATGATTGCAATGCCTAGAGGTGCCAAAGGAAATAAAATTATAAATTTAAGTGAAAATTTAAAAACAAAAAAGTGCATAACTCGGATAAGAAATGTTGTTAATCTGCGTTTTCCAAGAACGGTTATTGTAGCTTTAACTTATGAAACAAATATAATCTTAGGAAGAGAATTGACACCAAATGAAATTAAAAAGATTAGAGAAGGTGATAAATATAAATTACAAAAACAGTTAACAACTGAATTATGTAATAGATTGAATGAATACAACGAAGAAGGTTTTACTCTAGAAGATATAAAATGTGTAGAAGAATTACTAGATATACAGATAAATGTTGTGTGCGCTGAAAATTTTAATCCTGTCATATATCGTTGAAAAGATAAAGAAATAAAAAAATATATTTGTATAAAACTAAAAATCACTTTGATGTTATTAATAGTATGAAAGCCCTTTTAGGATCATCTTATTTCTGCAAAAAGTGTAACAAGCCTTACGAAAACAAACATAATTGTAAAGTTGAAAAGAAAGTTTTTATCATGTGTGCTGGTGAAGAACACTCCAATAGTGAGAACAAAAAATATTGTAAGAAATGTAATAGATATTGTTATAATCAAGATTGTTTAGACAATCACAGAGATGTGTGTAAAACAGCTTATAAATGCAAATCGTGTAATAAAATTTGTCTTAGAAGCAAAAAACATAGTTGTGGATTCGAGTTTTGTCGAAATTGTAAAGAGGTCGTGGAAATCAAAACTCACAAATGTTATATGCAAACAAGAAAGCAGAAAGGTGGTATGTGTGAAAGAATATTTATAGAAAATAATAAAGAAATATTTGTTAGAGGTTGCCCAAATTGTAATAAAGATGGTTGTGATGTAAATGGAACACATGTTCCTTATTATTATTTTGAATGTTCTGAGTGTTCTAAAATTTTTAAAGGAAAAACATTTAAATGCTGTGAAAAATCAGTACCCATAAATGATTCCAGTTACACTGAAAAGTACATGTGGTTTGATTACGAAGCTCAACAAGAATCTGGAATTCATGTAGCAAATCTCATAATTGTTCATAATTTTCGAGGTGACATAGTATACAGATTTAAAAATAACGACGATTTCTGCAAGTGGTTTGTTATCGAAAGAAAACAGAAATTACACATTCATTGCTCACTATGCAAAAGGATATGATTCACAATTTATTTTGAAATATTGTTGTGATAACACCATAAAGCCTTATACTATCTACAAAGGAACAAAACTGATGTTACTTGAAGTAGAATCGATAGGTTTAAAAATTATTGATAGCAGTAATTTTATAGAAGGAGCTCTAGATGAATTTCCAAAAACCTTTGGTTTAAAAGAGTTAAAAAAGGCTATTTTCCTCATTTGTTCAATACAAAAACCAATGAAAATTATATTGGTCCTATACCTTCTCCGTATTATTATTGTGCCAATACAATGAAACCTAAAAAGTGAAAAACTTTCTTGAAATGGCACGAAGAAAAAAACAATGAAAAGTATATATTTAACATGCAGAAAGAAATTAACGAATACTGTAATTCTGATGTTGATATATTAAGAAGAGGCTGTTTAGAGTTGCGAAAACAGTTTCTAGAAATTGCAAATATAGATCCATTTTGCTACGTAACTATTGCTGGAGTTTGTATGGCTATATATAAATCTAAATATTTAAAAGAAAATACTATAGCTGTACTAGACAAAGAACAAAAAGAAACGTACAGCAAAGAATCGACAGCGTGGTTAAACAGTTTTAACAACTCAAATATTCAACATGCTTTAACTGGCGGCGAAGTCAAGATCTGTGGAATAAAAGTTGATGGTTTTGATAAAGATACAAACACTGTTTATCAGTATCACGGATGTTTCTGGAACGGTTGTAAGAAATGCTTTAAATCTGAATCTCTCAATAATAAAAATAAAGAAACCATGGATGATTTATATCAAAAAACATTACAGAGAAGTAATAAAATAAAAGAAGCAGGATATAACTTGATAGAAATGTGGGCTTGCGAATGGACTAAATCTGCAGAATACAAGAAAATGAAAAGGCAAAAAGACTTACCAGAAATAATAGAACCATTAAATCCTAGAGAAGCATTTTTCGGTGGAAGAACGAACGCAACAAAACTCAGAGCTAAAGCAGATGGTATAAATACAAAAATAAGATATATTGATGTTTGTAGTTTATATCCTACAGTACGATTCTATGATTACTATCCTGTTGGTCATCCTATAAAGATACACAAACCAAAACAGCATAAAACCACATGGTATGGTCTTATAAAATGCAAAGTTGCAGCTCCTATAAAGTTATATCACCCTGTATTACCCGTGGAAGTGAAGATGGAAAAGAGCGAAAAGTTATTATTTCCCTTGGTGTTTAAAATGTGCAGAGGGGCAAATCCAAGAAGAATGTCCGCACAGTAAGAGTGAAAGAAGTTTTGTAGAAACGTGGACAACAGATGAAGTTAATAAAGCTATTCAAAAAGGTTATAAAATAATAGAGATATATGAAGTTTGGCATTTTAAAGAAAAAAGCAATAATTTATTAAAAGATTATGTAAGAGACTTTATGAAGATAAAATTAGAAACTAGTCCTTGGAAAGACGATTTTAAAAGCAAAAACGAATACATAAACGCAGTCAAAGAAAAATTAGGTATTTTATTAGAACCAGAAGAGATTGAAGAAAATCCTGGTAAAAGAGCAGTAGCTAAAATATGTTTAAACAGTTCATGGGGTAAATTTTTAAATGGGGAATTTACATGAGTAAAACTGAATATGTAACAGATCTACAGCGATTTTATGAAATATTGTCAGATGATAGGTTAGATGCTATAAATTTAAACTTTATCAATGAAGAAATGGTTCAAATCACGTATAACTTCAAGGATTACTACGTGGAAAATAATACGAGTACAAACATCTTCGTGGCAGCGTTTACTACGACTAATGCTAGATTAAGATTGTATTATATGTTAGACAAATTAGATAAAAATGTAATAATGTTTGACACCGATAGTATAATATATATAGATGATGGTACAAACACTGTTAAACCAGGTTGTATGTTAGGAGAACGGACTGATGAATTAAACGGTAAATGGATCATAGACTTTGCATCAACAGGTCCTAAAAGCTATTATTACGAGAAAAACGAAGGAGATGAATTTGAGAAATATGTAACAAAAATAAAAGGGTTTACGTTGAACTATCAAAATGTACAAAAATTAAATGGAGAATCAATGATCAAATTAATATAAAATTCTCAGAGTAATAAAATACAATTAGAATATAATCAAATTACGAGAGATGCAAAAACAAAAAATTTAGTTAATAAAAGTGTTAAAAAAGACTTTTCATTCCAGTATGATAAAAGAGTCATTTTTCCAAATTTTGATACACTTCCATATGGTTATTAACAATAGTTTTTCTCTCTAAGAAATGGAAGTTGTCAAAAAGTTCAAACATGTTGGCTAATGTCAAAATATACCGACAATTAAACTCAATGACTTAAAATCTGGTGATACATTTCCAATTAAAGAATTTAAAGAAATTATAACTAAATTTGGTAAACGTATAATTGTTAAATTACAAGAAAAAGAAGGAGAGTTTCAAGTATTTCTTCCAGATAGATTCAGTCAAAAATTAACTAAAAAAGATATTCAACAATTAAATAATTCAAAGAATCCCACGTTTGTTTATCAAGGTTTACAAGATCTAGGTGGTGAAAAGCAAGCTCATATTATAGATTTCATTGAAGATGACTACGAGAGCGAGAGTGAGAGTGATTAAATTTTCTTAATAGTTTCTGGGTTTATTAATCCTATTTTTGTAATTCTCTTCTCTTTTTTAACAGTTTCTGGGTTTATTAATCCTATTTTTGTAATTCTCGTATATGGGTACGTTCAGGGTATTTTCCGCTACGATTTTCAACTTTTGGCTGATGTTGGGGCGATGACCAAAAGTGGAAATGACCAAAATGGAAAAAGCGCTGAACGTACTCGTATACTACTCATTTTTATTAATAAACTCATAGTCCCAAACGAATAGCGACGGAGCCACATCTTGTTTGATGTCCTGGTTCCTCAAGCATTGAACTAGGCACGTTTACTACGATGTCCCCTGTCATTGCATCTTGTAGACCTTATGCAGACTGTCAGCTCGCAGGCTATTTTCAGATGGTACCGTCCGGATGCACAGCACATTCTCCAATCACATAATCTTGCATATCAGGTTGGTATGAATTTCCCGTTGTTAGTCTGGAACATTCCGCAAGGGTGAAGGTTTTTTGGCGCTCTACGTTTTGTGCTGTATAAGTTCAGGAATGGACTTTACTGTGAGGCAGGAAACAGCGAGAATTTTTTTACCCAATTACGTACAGAGCTGTTACTGGACTGTCCCATTTCAGATCGCCACAAATTATCTCACTGTACACTGTGATCTGCTTATTATTATTACTCCATCCTACACGATCGCACAATCTTTAGCGTATCTGCAAAGAAGTAACTTCATGGAAGATGATTATACCTTCGTGGAATTTGCTGATATGTATTTGTTGAAATTCTAATGCAGTGACAACACAGTAATTCAGACAGTCATTCCACGGCTTGACGCAAAACAGAGCATCAACCCTGCTCCTGCTGTGGCTCCGTCGCTTTTCGTTGGGGACTATGGCTTTATTAATAAAAAATGCTCACCACATCATCCTCTACATATCCTTAAATTAGTGAAACGTCGTCCATTTACACCCTGTATAATAAACAACAAATTATATTAATAATTTATTATAATAAATTGTCTGTAATAATATACAGAAATCTTTTTGATGAAAAATAGGAAAGAAAATTCCACAGCCTGGGATCGAACCAGCAACCTTCTGCTCACCGTGCAGATGCGCCAGCCAATTGCGCCACTGTAGACATGGAAGCATTACGCTATCTACATGCCCTTTGGGCTGGCTGGAGCAGAACCCAGTTCGCAGGCTGGGACTATCTTTCCTACTGGCGTAATAATCGTTAAAGAATAATAGATGGATCTATGGGGATTTTTTATACACGCCACACCTCAGATGTTTAAATTATTGATGAAAATTGGGTACTGCTCCAGCCAGCCCAAAGGGCATGTAGATAGCGTAATGCTTCCATGTCCATAGTGGCGCAATTGGCTGGTGCATCTGCACGGTGAGCAGAAGGTTCCTGGTTTGATCCCAGGCTGTGGAATTTTCTTTCCTATTTTTCATTAATAATTTAAACATCTGAAGTATGGCGTGTATAAAAAATCCTCATAGATCCATTTATTATTCTTTAAAGAAATCTTTAAATAGATTGTGATACGACCACGATCTCACGATTTCAATTTTTTAATTAAAATTATCTCAAAAGCATCAAATGTAGGCATTGAATAATATTTGCGATCCAATTAGATTGAAAATAAAATTGATTATAAGAAAAAAAATGTCTGAAATGATAAAACTTCGGTTTACGTGTCGAACACATAAGGTTTACATGTGGCGTTTATGTACTTGACAAAAAGAACTGGACAAAACGTAAATGCTTTCAACTGTAAAATTAACAAAGTGACCATTTTATTGCAGATGCTTTGCTTTATTAGCCGCTTCTTTCAAAAATTTAGTTCTGTCTTATAATAATTTTTTATTATTTCATTCTGCGAACATATCTTGTAGCCTCCCACCTTTATGCCGGGGAAACCTTATAGAGGCCGGCCGGCCATAGCTTCCCTAACGCCGTTGCCACCCGCTTGATAACGTTGCCTATCGCCCACTGTGGGAAATCATGTAGTGCTATATCGCCATTTACGATTTGGAAGCAACCTTAAACATAAAATTTATGTAATTGAAGGAGAGTAACTTACTATTTTCCTCAAATCTAATAGAGGTTTATTTAATCTATTTATTACACAAAAATAGTTTATTTACTGTTGCGAAGAAACGCAAGGTGATAAGAAGCTGAAAAACGCGGGGAGTCCCCTCCTTTGTCCCGCGTTCCACTAATGCTGTCGCCGATTTCCCTGATAACTGATACAACAATTTCTTTTGCCAACAGGTATTTCTTCTTGAATTGTTCTTGATCTAAACGCTCCATAAATTAATGAGATCTCACAATCGCATTTCTCTGAGGAGATCTAAACGATGTGAACAACGGCACCGTCTTTCGAAGCGTCCATTTTGAATATCCTCGCTCTGAGGAGAAAACGCTGAATAGCTACCTTAAAATGCTAAGGAGAAATCTCGCCTCACTCATCGAAATTTTGCCGTAGTGAAGACGGTAAGGAGAGTTTGGACCTTGAAACTGGATGTTCGAGGAACAAACCTTCCTTACCTCAACTTTAAACCGAAGCGTGATACCACCCTTAGATTTCTGATTTCGTTTAATTTTTCTTGAACTTCAACGTTTGAAGGTAAAATTTGAAGGAGCAAGACGAACAACGATGGAGAATGGCTTATTCAACGTTGGGTATTTGAGGGAGACTGTTCTCGCACTCAGAGTTGAAGAGACTATCACTACTGATACATAGTCTTATTAGATAACTTGTCCCGTTCATAGTCATATTAAAGAGTAGTATTAATTCTAATAATTTGTATTAATCTTCTTACTAGCACGAAAGGCGAAATCGTCCACTATCACTATCCGCCATGTTTTCGTAACTTGATTTCGTATCCCTACCGGAAATGATTCCCATATACTATGATTTGGCTCGTAAAGCTATTTATGGCGCTGTTAGATGAGTCGGGGGGTTCGTAAACACTTGAAGATGGATGGTACAACTTATCTAAGAAGTACTGCATTCTTATAATCGAGTCTGAGAGCTATAACCTAATAAAATGAGTCCTACGAGCTGGAAATTGCTGTGAGTGTGGAAGAATTTTATTAGCAAAATAAACAAATAAATAATTTCCTAAAACGATGCTATAGCTAAGCTTATCAATTCATTTATACAAAGAATTAGTCTTACCACTTTGTCTTAACAAGAAAATTAAATAGAGACAAGGCAAATGCTTACAAAATTACGAGACATCCTCGATGGAAATCCAGCTGTCACAATTAATACTCACAGAAACACTCTGCTATAACAAATACTCTGAAATCGGTCATGTCAATGCCTGCACAATACTCTATCAGGAAATGCAGTACCATAAAATTATCTATACACATTGTACATGATAACCGATTTTTGAGTATTTATTGAACAAAATGAAACTTTATCATACTCTTGTCGCCTTTTGCACACTTGAAATGTTATATTATCAATATAATAAAAGTACATTGGGATGAAACTGCTGAGAAAAACAGCAGAAAAATAAGAAGCTACAGATCGTCGGCGCTAACAATGAGAACAAGTAATAGAAATATAAACTGAAGCAGGTTAGCTATCAAAGCAAAGCTGTAACAAATAGTTAGCACAATAATTAATAGTTATTTAAACACCTCAAACATCCCTGAAGTTAAGATGCAAAATATTAAGAGCTAGAGAAAAATTTACTGAGTATTAAAAACTCATAACTCTGCTAGTCCTGTAAACTGAATTCGTCATAATTCATTTAGCTACTTAAAAGAAACTAAGTCTGGTAATTTTTAGTCTAAACAGGTTTTTCCGATGTTAATCGGTGGCGCAGACAAAAATTATGAATTTATTAAAATCTGAATATGGACCCGTACAGTTGCAATTCCGAACCAACATCTGTAACACTATACTGAGCCAAATAACAATACGTTGATCGAAAGGTTCTGCACTTCAAAACAGCATTGAGAAATTTAAGGAAATATTCTCCGTTTATCTTAACGAAGAGCAAATGCGAACCATTTTTGATGATTTCATTTCAAGAAAATTGAACTTACTATTTTATTTTCGATGGAATTCCATTTCATTTCTTACCATTGCTGTTTAACCTATTTATTAATTCGTTTTTCTCGCTCTTATAGCATGCATTACTATTACAAGTGGGCTCCGTAATGGCGCTCGAGTCAGCTCGGTAAAATATAGTAGCTATACCCAAACTGTTAACTCAATCTGGTTTTTTTTTTCAATGACGACATATTGTGTTTTGTGTCGAGAGTTTGAATCTAAGTGATTTACTTGTTATATTTACTTATTCAGTATTATTACAGCTACATAAGTTTGTAGTAGTTAACATACATAATTATAGAAAAAGACATTCAAAAAATGCATGGGATTGTCTCGAACAATTCTTAAAGCGAACCCCAGTATTTTTACGAATATTTACTCTCAGCTGCTTGGAATTCTGTTGTAGGAACCAACAGAGTTACTGTATAATATTTCTAAAAAAATTAGCCTGTAGTTTTCTTTTTTTATCTATAATGCTTTTGAAGAATTGAACACCTGACAATTCTTTAATAAATTATGAATTTTCTATTTATGATTGTTTTTTTAAGAAAATAAATGTTTGTCTAAAATTCAATAGTCATTTCCACCTTTTAATACCTTATATCCTGAAATGATATAGTCCGGTTTAAGGGCCTGCTTTAATAACACTTTATTGAAATTTGAAAAAAAGTCTTGGAATTTTTTAGGTGCTTTTAATATTTTGACTTATAAAGTAGCTTCACGTGTTCCTCATTTTTTTCAATGTTTTTATTGCCTAGTTTTGCCTGTACATGTCAAAAAGAAAAAGAGGGTGGGTCGCCTTTGGTCGCTTTCATCTAATAAATATTTTTCGTACAAGAAATGAAAGTATTTTCTGAAAAATACATAGCACAGAAAAATGTAAATTAACAATAAGAATATATTTCAACTAACCCTAAACTACTATTTTCTTCTATTCCGTTCATATCTTAAATTTTATTAGATCCTATTTATCACGTATCAATAAAATAAAATCTTATTATCTAGCTGAAGAAATGAATGCCATGAACAGTATCAGCACCACTTCAGGTATTACCAAAAAATATTTTTATTGTTCCAAAAATAAATAATTGATGAATTCATACAGTTAATTGAGATAATACTGCATTTTTCTTTTATATTGTTCGATTTGTGTGATAAAAGAAAAAAAAAATTTCTCTCACACGTTTACTTATCAATAATGTAAAATATTTTTTGCAGTTGCATACGTGAATGTAGAAAACAGTAACAGCTCCATTGCAGGTACTCTAAATAGTTTGTTTTTTCCAATTACAGAACTATAAATCGAGGGACTTACATCAAACCGATAATAAATCACAAATCAAATTTTGTACAAGCAAAAAATTGATATTTAGAACTAAATAGATAATTTATTCCAATTTTTCATCAAAAATAATTTAATAAGTAAAAATGCAAATCAATGAATGACAAATTCCTATCGAGTTGATGACAAAATTTAAGCTTACAAAACTTAAGCCTAAAATTGCTAAAAAAATATAAAATAAAAATTTGGGAACCATATTTATCAATTGGCGAAAATAGTACTTCATATTCATTAATTTAACGTTATATTCATTCATGACACATCATTTCAAATTGTTTGATATATTACATGCCATGTATTAGCTTAGAAAGTTCCGATGAACTATAATGGTTCCACTAAACCAGGTTCCTTGGAACCAATTTCGACTATCATTAAATTTACGTCGAACCTTTTTGACTATAATTTTTGGTCATATTCATGACACATCATCCCAAGTTGTTTGATATACAGTCCTGGAAAAAATGATAGGAACTTTTGTGTTTTCAACATAACATATTTAATAATGAATTTATTTCAACGAAACTTTACACACCTGTGCCCACACTGCATTGACACCACTGGTTTCAATTCAGTCAAAATATTTAAAAAATTAGTTGAGCCACTACCAACTTTTGAAAAAAAGGGTGGAAAAAAATTATTGGAACACCTTCAGTTATCATGAGATTGCTCGTATTTAATACTTTGTAAATCCACCATTTTTGTTGATCACATGAAACACATGCTCCTTCATAGATTCTATTTTTTTCAAGAGTTATGCACGAAATTTCTTCTCAAGCCTCAAGAACAGCCTGTTTGAGACTCTGGACATTCTCTAACTGCTGCCCGTTCTTATAAACGGCCCGAACCATGATTTCCCAGAGATTTTCGATGGGTTTAAGGTCTGAACTTCTCGCAGGCCATTTCATAACCCTGATGGTGTTGGTCTTGAACCACTCCATAGTCGATTTGAAAACGTGACATGGGGCGTTGTCCTGCTGAAATATCCAATCTCGGCCTCCGATGATTGTCCAAATGGGATAAGATACTTCTGAAGCATTTCTTGGCACTTGACGCTGTTCATGCGGCCATCTACAAACACTAATTTCACCTTTCCACTGGCACTGAATGTCCCCCAAACCATAACTGAACCGCCACCCTGGATGCGCTTCGAAAAGTGCTTTGGTTCCTTTCGTAAATCGTGCCAATAGTAGTTCCAACCATCGGGGACATCGAGCTTGAACTTTTTTTCATCACTAAAGATGACTGAGTTCCATTCGGAAGTCCAGGTTTGATGCTGTCTGAATAGCTGAAGACGATCGACTTTGTGCTGGTTGGTAAGAGGTTGTTTCTGTTTCATTTTCTGGCGTTGAAGATGAGGACATTGGTACAGATAGTTATTAATAGTTTTTCGATGAGCCTGTGTTCCAATCGCCTGTTTGATAAAGTTGGCAGAAATGTGCTTGTTGCTTGCCATGCGAAGAATTCGACGGTGGTCTCTATCACTAAGTGCTTTAAGCCTTCCTGTCGTTCTCTTTGTACCATATGATTCTGGACTTTTAAGGAAAGATGAAATTACTTGCTTGGAGCATTCATTCAAACGAGAAATTTCTGCTTTTGACATGCCTTGTTCTTTATATGCCATGATTTTTCCTCTCTCATAATGGGTAAGTTGTTTTCCACGTCCCATTTTGAAGATACTTAGTGAACTAGTTTTATTTTATCAGAGATATGTCTTTTTGTTCAGAATTTCATTAATATGCAATGGTGAGAAGGTCTCACATTCCCAGTTTGGGAGGGGGGGGGGGGGGCGGACAGATTATTCATTTAGTTCCTATCATTTTTTCCACCCCTTTTTTCAAAAATTGGTTGTGGCTCAACTAATTTTTTAAATATTTCGACTGAATTGAAACCAGTGGTGTAAAGTTTCGTTGAAATAAATTCATTATAAAAAATGTTATGTTGAAAACACAAAAGTTCCTATCATTTTTTCCAGGACTGTATTACATGGCATATCTTATCATTGAAAATATTTGACAGTGCCATCAGGGTATTATTAGAGCACCTGGCATTGTTTCGATTTCAACCATTTTCAAAATTTTTCATTCCTGGAACCATATTTATTAATTGGCGAAAGTAGCAATTTATATCCGCTTCTATCTCGTCATTAGGATTTGTTTGATATATTACTTAAAAAAAAACTCCACGGAAAAATTCGACTTTATATTTTTTGTATCATAACATTAATCCAGGTTAATAAAGTATACAGGATGTCCGGAAATAAATGGTAAATATTCATACACGTAAGAGAACATGTATAAAGATGCATTTTTATATTATGAACATGGTGTCGCTAGCCAACCCCCACAGAGATACAGGGGGATTAAAGTATATTGCGCTGCCTGATTGTTGGCGCCCCGCGAGCGACTTGGCAATGTGGTGCAGCCCACGTCTGTTCAAGAGATGTCTAGGGGGGGTTCTAGAAACTTTTGGCGTCGACTACAAAGGTCATTTTACACCTTTTAACAAGTTATAACAGTACGCAGCCCGGGACAAACACAAACATCCATGCCCACGGCGGGATTCGAACCCGTGGCCAGGCAGACTCGAGAACTAGAAAGCCTATGCCCTAGCCCTCTCGGCCACCTGGCCAGCCAAGAGATGTCAATGTATGCTCGAATGGCTGCTCCTATCAGGTCTCTCCACAAACCTTTAATACCTTAAATGTCACGGAAGGTCGTGGCAAACGTATTCATTTGCGTACATTTACACAATCAGGGCCATTTCACAAATATGCTCACTACCTGAAACCTCACAAATGGGATCGTTGATGCAGTTATTAAGAGCCCGTGAGTACTGAGGGCTGTAAGCTCCAATGTGGGCTGCACCACATTGCCAAGTCGCTCGCGGGAAGCCAACAATCAGGCAGCGCACCATACGTTAATCCCCCTGTATCTCTGTGGGGGTTGGCTTGCGACACCATGATCATAGGAATAAAAATGCTCCTTTAAACATGTTCTCTCACGTGTATGAATTTTTACCATTTATTTCCGGATACCCTGTATATCATTCAAAATTTTTCGATCTATCCCAATATTTCATTAAGAAAAATGCCTCGGAAAATTGAAAATTGGCGTGGGATCTTCCATTCCTTCTCCCGAGAACACGGCGGGACATGATGCGAGAACCTCCGTGAATTTCGCCACCGAACGAGTCGCTTCAAACGATTCTACATATAAGATTTTGCTAACCTGTTTTATGTCAGGATGCTTTCAGTTTCTCTGTTTGGATGTGTAATAGACTGTTGGGTAGAAATTTCACGTTTCATAGATTCCTACAATAAAAAAACAACAGGGTATTAGTTTTTGACAGCGAGAACTCCAGGTATCAACTCCAAACCGCATCTTCAAAAAAACGACCGCAACAGGCATGCGTTAGTTCCGAAGGAATGAGGTAGGCCTATCTGCTGTGTAGGGATGTGCACAGGCCGACATGGCAAGCAGAAGATCCGGTTTCAACGATTTAATGCATAGAGCCAAGAACAGATGAGCCCCCTTCAACTGTTCTTAATAGAGGTGTATATCTCAGGAGTTGCAGTAGCGTTTAATTCTGCTAAAGGTCTTTGTATATCGCTGTCACTGTCATTAAAATGGTTGTCTTGTTTTAATATTCATAGTAATTGCGATGCCTTGACAACTGACCGGGATAGCGATAGCGCCTGCGATTGTGAACAATGTCTGTGACGTCACGAATTCGGAACTCACGATTTTTCAAAAAACTGACTTTCTTAAACTGATCTGTTTCCATTCAAGAAATAACGGGATGTCCAATAATGTCCCGAAATAAAATGCTCCATTATTCAACAGAAGATATACAGGTAAATACTTATGAAAATGCCGATGTTACAATAGATTGAATTTATTTAACCTGATACTTCTTCAGTTCAAGAAATTCAAACTTCATCGACTCGTCCAATCCTGGCTACAAAAGTGAGATGCATTGAAATGATTTCTCAAATTATACATTCACTGCGTTTGGAAGATCTACGACAGCGCGCGTCACAACGGTTGGTCAATGAAAATGATGAGAACGTGAACGATGGTTAGAAGAAAAGAGACGTCGTTTCGCCAGACATCGCAGAACTTTAGAAGAAAACAGCTTACCAACCTGTAAAGGCGCTGTTAATGTCAATGTGCAATACCAAAGTTTGGGACCTTTCGAGATGTCATGTTGCCATTACAGGTCTTGGCGTTTTCCATAGGAAAGTGTTTTAAATCGTATAAATCGAAGTTCTTTTGCGACTGTTGTTTGCATGGCCGAAGAGTACTTGAACCATCGAAATTTTCAAAAGAATTAGTACGTCTCTTTAGAGGTTCTCATCCTCTGTCGGAAGAATTACATAAAAGAATAAAAGTTATTAATTAAAAAATAAAAAATAAATAAATAATAATGAATAAAAAATAATAAATTATTAATAAAATAAAAATAAAAACCTGACGCTTCGGATAGAGACTATCCTTTATCAAAGCACAAAGGATAATTCTCTAAAGGCAAAGAATATTAGAGAAAAATTCTGAAGTTAAGGATAAAGATCACTTCAGGATAATTGTCCAATATTCTTTGCCTTTAGAGAAATATCCTTTTTGCTTTAATAAAGGATAGTCTCTATCCGAAACGCCAGCTTTTATTTTTATTCTGATTTTATAAATTATTTTTTATTTTTTATTAATTAAATACCGAAAGGTGCTTTATGCCATCAGTGTGGGGAAACGTGTCTGTCCGTCTGTCTGTCTGTCCGTTGGTCTGTCATTTATTATCTAAATCGGTTCATTGGCACCTGCACAAATGGTACCTCTATTTTCCCGCCTAGCAATTTTCAATGGGAAGATATATTGAGTAATATATTAAACAAATCGTTATGACAAGATAGAAGTGGATATAAATTACTACTAGTTGTTACCCGCGGCTTCGGGGGTGGCCGTGGCCTGGTTGTCTCGTCGGTTGGCTTGCTAATCGATGGAGTTCAGCAACTTCAGGCGCGGCCAGCTGCTGGCTGGGTGACGGCCAGGGCTTGAGGGCCACTGCTGGCGGGACAGCTATTTGGGGCACGGCTGTTGGAGGACTTTAGTCTGACCCATTTGCCAAGTGACCATAGCTGGTTTTTCCAGCAGTTGGTGACAGCCACTGGTTTGTTTGTCCGCCAGCAGCTCTTCCATCATGAAACCCCCCGTGCTTCGGAGGGCACGTTAAGCCGTCGGTCCCGGCTGCTACTGTCATCTCGTAGCAGTTGTTATTTACTGGGATGGCGCAAAACTCCCTCGTAGGATTAGGTGCCGCAGATTATCGCTTCGCGATAATCTACCCTCTGTACTAGATACTAGATACCCGCGGCTTCGCCCGCCCGCGCCATCTGTTGAGGGGAATTACAAAGCAAAGCAAATAATTTTAAATGAAAACCCCAGAAAGTGGGGAAGGGGGGGGGTCGAAGGGGGCTCATTTTTGGAGATAGAGCAGGTCCTTTATTGATAAGCCTGCCCTGAAAATTTCAAATCGCTAGCTCAAACCGTCTAGAAGGAGATAGAATTACAGATAAATAAATAAATACACGCAAGAATTTTAGTATATAAGATTTTCGCCAATTAATAAATATGGTTCCGGGAATGTACCATTTTAAAAATGGTTGAAATCGAAACAATGACATGTGCTCTAATAGAACCCTTATGACACCCTCAAAAATTTTCAATGATAAGATATGGCATGTAGTAAATCAAACATATTGGGATGATGTGTCATGAATGAATATAACGTAAAATTAAGTATAATGCAAATTGTTTCAAAGGTACGTGGTTAATGGATCATTATGGTCTATTAGAAACTTGCAATATTAGTTTATTTCACAAACTTATTAGTTTATGATCAATATAGTTCCGCGAATGTTTTAGTTTAACCTTTCGGAACTTGGTTATGTAATTCCTTAATGGTTTATTATTATTTATTTTTTATTTTTTAATTAAGAGCTTTTACTGTATTCTAGGGTTTTTATGTCACGTCCTTCTCTCATAAAAGAATATGAAATTTTAATGCGTCCTTTGCGCTAGCATATTTCAAGGTCAATGAATATAGAGCATTTAATAACCATAGCATTTACACTTTCTCAAGGGTAAAAAAGTCGAGCACTTTAAGGGTTCTGTTGCCGAAGGAAAATGCACGTCACACAAGAAATGTGGTGTGGGAAGAAATATAATGTTAGTGTGTTGTCAGTGTTCATTATTTCACTGAGCAGTCCGTCAACTTCCTTTAATTGCATAGTGTGTTTATTAAAAAGATCCAACTATTTGAATAACATAAACAATTTAAAGAACATGATTTTTGATGAGAACGAAAAAATCATTCATCTTAGGAACGATAGCTACAAGAAAAAAACAGCATCTATTGACGAACCTAATGCATAAAAAAGGAAAATTAATGAAGGCCTACCACGCGCGAAGCTCAGTCGTCCAGATATTTTTGGCAAAAATGAAGAATATAAAAAAAGTCAAACCTGGCACCGTGTCAACTTTTTCTTTTATTGTACAGACTGTAATAATGCAAGAGAATAACATGCTAGTATAACCTAAAATATATGTGATTTAAGAAGCAGATCAAGTTCTGAAGATCAATATGTGAGTAGACAGAATTCCGCGTGAAACTGCACAGAAACTCCGAACATTTTTCACTGCTACTTTCACATCCGCTCTGTATCGACTCCTCGAGAACGCAATTGACCGTGACTGAATGTAGGTTGTGGCAGCGAAATTCCAACTTTTTGAAAAGATTGGCTCTTGGATTTGTTAATTGTCATGAAAAATGCTAATGTAATTGCAAATTAACTACTTTGTAGAATAAAATGGAAATCGCCTCTGAGTTTGAAAAACAGTTCGTGGAATGAACACCAAACTACCCTTTGACAACCATACGACAGTACGACATTACTTATAATTGCTTTTACCATAGGTTTCAAATTTCGTAGTAGCATTATTATTGCACCAATCTTAACTTTTATTCTGAGGCATTCCACCACATTCTATGAAATGGGTAGTGTTCGTTTTCGCCAGTGTCTTCTGAACCTAAAAGATCAGCACTCAGCACTATAGTATAGTTGAACGTCTCTAGAAACTCTTTTAAGGACATTATCATTATTCTGTCGCACATCGCCGTTTTTCCCACAAAGGATTGCTATATCAGGGGGTTCAAACATCGGTTCTAGACATAAAGATGCGCGGTAAACGTTATCAATTAAGTCTCCTCTCTCGACGCATTCTTCGTGGATTTCTACAATGTTTGCTGGAAAATCATCGAAATGTAACACTTTACCATCTCCAAGATTGAGCAACTAGTTAGAATAAACTATATAAGACTTGGTTAATCGCATTTTCCTGCTAAGGTTTATTTTTTGTGTAATGGCCAAAGAATTTCATTAGTAATGCATTGTTCCACAGTGACAGCTCTACCGCATTGGTAAACATTGATGGAAATCACCTTCCAGAATAATCACTTTTCTACAATTGGTGCCTCAGTGTTCTTTTAAATGCTTTTAGATGCTTTGCAGCCTCTGAGGTACCTCTGATGTTTGATGTAGACTTTCATCAAATTGTACTGGTAAGTCAAACGTAGAGTGGGCAGTTCTGCCGAGTTGAGGGGTAGCCGCTCTACCTGTCGAGGCAACAGACGTTACCAGAAGATTTGATCTGGTAAATTAATGATAAATGGTTTCATAAAGGAAAGTCTTGCCACTTCCACCAGGACCATCCAGAAAAATTTATAGTTCTTGGTACTGGTCGTTAGACATCGCGCGCATGATGGTGTCGAATGTCTTCCTTTGCTCTGAATTTAGAAGACTTATCATGCGTTCTCCTTCCTGCGATTCGGCCTCTAGGTTATGAGATGCAGACTTAAGGTCAGCAAACCATCGTGCACTGGTGGGAAGCCAAAACTTTGCAAAGTTTTTCTGTTCTGTTTCAAAAGTTCTTCCACTTGTTTTAACGCATATTCATCAGCCATTTCCTCGGCAAGTTATGATAAGTGAAAACTTCGATAAGTTCTTGGTGATGTTTGGACCACAGTTCTAATGCATTCTGCATACAAATATACATGTATGGGCCGGCTCGGTGGCCGAGAGGGTTAAGGCACAGGTCTTTCCGCTCTCGACACCAGCGAGTCGCGGGTTCGAATCCCGCCCAGGGCATGGATGTTTGTGTTTGTTTCCATAATCATCTCTTTCATCGTCATTAGTTGATAGTACAATAGATTTGTAAAAATACCGTATCTATAATTATTATTATTATTATTATTATTATTATTATTATTATTATTATTACATGTATGAAAACAAATCTTAGTTCGGAAAGCATTTGATGTGTTGAAGCTTTAGATGGGCATGTGTCCCACTCTGTCATCCTCAAGCAAGCTCAATGCCAGGGCAGCCTTCAGGTATGTGGGATATTCTATCTATACCTGCAATCGAACGCAGGTCTTTGTAGCTCTACGCACATCAGACGTAGGAGTCGAAGGAATACGAGGGTTGTTGTGACAAATAATGAGTGGAGAGGTGTCCGTCGACACTCGGAACGAAAAAATCAAAGCCCTGGTAAAGCAAAATAGTAAGCGTGGAAAGATAAAAAAGTTAAGCAGACGACGAGAATTAGAGGTTAAAGAAGGAAGTATGTAAAAACAGAAGGACGGTGTAGAAATTCAATTGTAAGAGGAGAAACAATGGTAGAGGAGATAGAGAATACGAAAAAGGAGTCATGCTGTATGCTATCTGGTGGTCGAGAGAAAAAAGGAGCAGCATAAGAGCGGGAGAGTTGCCGAAAAATTAGAGAAAGGAGGGAGAGATCGAAAGAGATGGAAGGAGAAAAATTAACGCTACGGCAGATAAGAAGAAAAGGAAATTCGGAGAGAGGACGACTTGGATTGCGCATAACAAGAAATTGCCTGCAGAGAAACTATCCGGGCCTTCCTTGAACCAGCCTTCTCTGGGACAAGTGTGTGTAGGAAGGGGGCGAGATAGGTTATGTCCGCCATTGCTTTAAATCCTAGAGGTATTCCGGCTCCTATGCGACTATTGTAAATCCCCGAGAAGGCATAACGCGAAAGCCACAAGGGGAAGAGGAGCAAGGCGACAATCCTTCGTCGTTCCCTTCCGTAGTGCCTGGTTTGAGAAAAAAGCGCTGACGATGTTTTGGACGAGTGCTTGTAATAAGGTTCTTGACGCTAGTTCATTAAATATAGGTGATACTGATAGTGAGCAAAAGGCTGCTAGTGCTAACGAGAGAACCCTTTACAGATCTAATTCAGCTCCGGCAGTTTTAGGTCGAGTGGATCCTCCGCCACAACCTATCCAGGGGAATCATTATCGCGAGGAATTAAAACGACATTTCGGAAAGGAGAGCAAAAGTTCTGTTACGCATGCGGATGCGTCGTTTTCGAGGGGTGAAAGCATCTACGGAGCACGTGCTGTTGCAGACGTGGGCGCTACCATAATGAAAATGTATATAGGTGGAATGAATCCGATTCGAATGCAAGGACATTGCGATGGAACGTAACAGAATCGAGATCTCTGCGCTCCTTCGCGTGGACCACAACAAGTCTGATATCGCTAAGCAGCTCAACGTCAGCCTGATAACTATCCACAGAGTCGCAGAGAGGCTGAAGAAAGGGGAAGGCCTCAAAAATCGCCCACGTGCAGGCAGACCTCGCGTTATCAATCGTGTGGGTGTCAGAAAAGCCTTCGAAGGTCACCTGACTCTCAAAATGACACATTTCACAAAGAAAAAGAAGATTTCTGTGGCCACAGTGTCCAGAGCCTGGAAGGAAGAGGGTGGAAAGAGTTTGAGGCGCGTAGCAAGACCTTTCCTGACGGATGGCATATAAAAAAAACGTCGCCTTTGCATTCTCATTGGCATCTTTTCTGGTGAAAAAAACCTTCTCAGTCGACACGGTCGTCAACAAGTAGAACTACCGCGTATCAACTTCGGCCAGGACATTTCAGATCCGCTACGTGACTACAACCAAGCTCCCGGCCTCATTGATGATGCTTGGCGTCGTGGCATCGAATGGCATGAAAATGCCGAGAATATGGTTTCCGACCGGTTACAGGCTTACCGCGGCCAACTACAAGAACATCTTAACCAAGAACGTTCTGCCCAAGGTGAAAAAGGTGACGAGGAATGCGGACTACGTCTTTCAACAGGCCCACAGTGCCAAGACCTTTCAAGAGTGGTTGGAATGAAACATGAGCTTCTGGTCGAAGGACTTTTGGCCTCCTTAATCACCAGACCTCAACCATCTTGACTACAGCGTGTGGACGCATATCGAGAGCAAGGTCTGTAAGGTCCGTCACAGCAACGTCGACCAGCTGAAAGCATCTTTGAACCGCGTGTGGACCGCCATAAAGCAAGACTACATCCGTAAAGTTTGTCGGGCCTTTAGACCACGCCTAGAGCGTGTGGTTGCCGCCGATGGCGGTTACATCGATTAATATGCATTGTGTGCACACCAATATAAATGATGACTATAAAAACCGTGTCTAACTACATCACACACTTATTTATGTCATTTTTGCGAGGGTCCTCACATGTGTAACAGAAGTTTTGCAAAACCTGGTAGACACATCAACGAGTTCAATCTCTGGAAACGGAGCATGGAGCAGCAGAGGAATTCAGAAACGGAACCAGGTTGCACTTGGGGACATTTGGTCGGTAGCATTTCTCCCAATGCAAGCAGCACGAGCTCGCTGAGCACTAGTGTTTCAAGGGTGGGGCGTTGCAAGGTACCGACGGCGTTAAAGAGCAGTAAGAAAAAGCATTTAGCTTTACTCAGATTTTGTAATTTGAAACTCAATGTTAATCTAATTTTTAGCTTTAATTGGTTGCTATAACTTGTTTCAATGCAATTTTATCTTTTATGTCACATTAGGAATTTCGCGGTGGTGTCTTATTACCGAACACTTCCTTCAACATTCGGGTTCCTGTAATCCTCCCGACAAAAGGATTACACGAAGTTATCGGCGTTAAGCAAAGCATCTCCATTATATAAATTTTTGTAATTTCTATTTCCTTACCTGTTTTACTAATGAATTTTACTTATATACTTGCTTGAATTTCCAGTTTTATTTTAATTCTTAACTGTAAAAAAATCGTTTAGAGTCAAGATTAAATTTTTTTTTTTCAGTGCCACCTTTGCCACCACTTATATTTACACCCTCACTCATTTAATCACATGACAGTTGTTGGAATTTTTGCCTCCTGGTCCGTTACTTTTTTTATTTGTTAACCAATTTTCAAATTTCTTTTTGTATTTGATAACTACATTTGTCCTCTATGCAATGCACTATTCACTTTTCGACATAGTCTCCATCCCTTTCCGCGCATTGCCCAAAAGAATGACGAGTCGGGTGAACCCTTCGGAGAGGAATTCCGGAGTTGTTGTCGACACAATGTCGACTAAAGCATGCTAACGCCCGCCCACAGATGATCACATAAGCTGGCAGTTGAATAAAAGCTGACATGTGGTCAAAGTATACTTTAGTTCACAAAACAAAAAACTAAGTTACAATGTATTACGTGCTCAGCACCAAGTACGTAGTATTAGCTGACAGTTTTGTTACATTATACGATGGTTAAAGTACTGTCACGTTCAAACCTGGTCAGTGAAGGTAAACAATTGACACGGGACACAGTCATAATAGCAGGAAAAATAAAAGACGGTTTAATCAAACATAATTGTGCTATACACTAATAAAGCTAACGTAAAGCGTAGCTGATTGGAGAAAGGGATAGAACCTTTCTGGGTTATAGCCAGGACCCGAAGGGCTGGTACAAAGCAACAAATTATATAAATGTGGATAAAGAACACTTTAACCAATAACCGAATGTGGTAACATAGGTTAACTCTCTTTTTCCCAATTTTACAGAGATAACTGATCTCTCTAGCAAGGAGATGGAGAAAATATTCTCCGTACAGATTTAAATCAAAGAGGGATAATTAAGACCCTCGAGAAAGACGGCAAGCCGGCTTCGCACCAAAATAAAAGATAAAGCCCACACGGGCACTTGCTTCGACCAGGGTGACGTAATGGAAGGTCTGCTTCTTTCATCAGACTGATTCGCAAACGGTATCCTGGAATCTTGCCACCATAATAACAGGAAACGGCGACGACACAGCGTTTAGTAACAGGTTGACTTATAATCTATAGGACACAAAGAAATATTAAGCATTAGATGTAACCTCATGGCCTTTAATCTCATCAAGGTATAATGTTTGCCAATGCAAGCATAACAAAACAAAAAGCAGCCTCCGCTTTGTGATATAAAGATACCTGGTAATTATTGGCTAGGTATTGCAATGATATACTGCTCCCAAATCTTCATAGATAAAAGCGGATAAACCCCAGGGCATTACATGGAGTAAAACGCCCTGTTCAACAAACGCACTGTCACGGCCAGTATCAGTCGCATTTACGCAACTTAGGCTCCTCTGGACAGCTACGACGGTCTAAAACCTTAAAACCAACGCAGCTAAAACCGAAGCGCAAGATAAGCTGCTTAGGCTAATCTGGTATAAAAAGGTATGCCGAGCATGTAAGAATGAATAAGAAAGATACTCACAATTTGGACCTAAGACGCACACTTGCTCGCTCGCTCGTTCTACCTGTACTTCTTTATTAGGAAAAACGCTCGTGGAAGAATGACTACCTTCTGAACCAGTAGAATATGGCTGGCTGCCGTCCTCCTTCGCTCTCACGACGGCAATGGACGCTACGGGGTCCTCAGCATTCGAACGCGACGCTAAAATCACAAGCGCCCGCTCCTGTCGATGCACCTCGTGCTGCGAGCACTCCCTGGCACTATTCCAACGCTTAGAAGCTCGTCCTCAACGCCTGTCTCGCTCACGCTTCGCTCCCCTCACCAACCAAGCTTCGGGCTTTAAATTTTGCGGGCCATTTGTCGACGAGGTGCCTTGTTTGCCTACGTCCTTCCCGCTCGAACTCTCGGAGGCTACTGACCTAGAAAACACCTCTGACTTCCGCCAGGTCACTTCCTTTTTCCTCCCCTTTCTCTTCCTCTTGCTCTTCCTTGTCTCCTGCCTCGCAATCGTGCCAATGGATGGCGCCACCAGCAAATCTTGTAATTGCTGTTCTCCAGCCTGCTCGCGATCACCTCTCTGAGGCTCAAAACGTGACATCCTCACCCCAACCTCTCGCGAACTTTCACCTAGCTTATTGTTTGCCTTCCGCAGCGTGTGGAAGTATCGCGACTTAACGACCGCTATCTCCGAATCTTTGGCCCTTCCTTCTTGCGCCTCCCGTCGACATTTCTGAAAGAACTCCTGAATTAACTCCTTGCACCTATGCAGGTTCTGCTCAGGTTCCCAGGTGGGCTGCTAATATCCCACCCACTTCACCAAGAACTGCCTATTTGGTATCTTTCCTTTAACATCAAGGAGCTGACTGACCTTGTAAACGTCCGGAAATTTGGGATCGGCGATAGGGCCAGGGAGTTTCTTCGGCTTGGTTTTATCTTCAAAATACCACTTTAAGAAATTAGCGTGTATCACTTTTACTCCCCCCCC
>JAHWFO010034694.1:0-17087 GCA_023313115.1 Rhysida immarginata | reverse complement strand
CCGAGCATGTAAGAATGAATAAGAAAGATACTCACAATTTGGACCTACAACGCACACTTGCTTGCTCGCTCGTTCTACCTGTACTTCTTTATTAAGAAAAACGCTCGTGGAAGAATGACTACCTTCTGAACCAGTAGAATATGGCTGGCTGTCGTCCACCTTCGCTCTCACAACGGCAATGGACGCTACGGGGTCCTCAGCATTCGAACGCGACGCTAAAATCACAAGCGCCCGCTCCTGTCGATGCACCTCTTGGCACTATTCCAACGCTTAGAAGCTCGTCCTCGACGCCTGTCTCGCTCATGCTTCGCTCCCCTCACCAACCGAGCTTCGGGCTTTAAATTTTGCCGGCCATTTGTCGACGAGGTGGCTTGTTCGCCTACATCCTTCCCGCTCGGACTCTTGGAGGCTACTGACCTAGAAAACACCTCTGACTTCCGCCAGGTCACTTCCTTTTTCCTCCCCTTTCTCTTCCTCTTGCTCTTCCTTGTCTCCTGCCTCGCAATCGTGCCAATGGATGGCGCCACCAGCAAATCTTGTAATTGCTGTTCTCCAGCCTGCTCGCGATCACCTCTCTGAGGCTCAAAACGTGACAAGTACATTATTAAGACTGGGCTGTACATTGTTAAGTTGTGAGGCTTTCTTTCTAGGAGGTGTTGGCTGTAGCCAAACTCATGCAATAGAGCGGGCAAAATCGACTCTTCTGTAAAACTCTGGATTACTAAAGTATGGCAGATACCTTTCGCAATGCTAGCAGACAATACCAGTTGTTGATTGGTTGGTTTGAGGTCATGTGGGGTTTTTTTTTTCAGCCATCTTTGGCCCAGACATTTATAAAGGTTTAATTATTTTAAATGTTGAAAATAAAATTGACAAAAATTGAAAGACTTCATTTACAAAAAATGCTTTCTCGCAAACGATCTAATCTTACTTCTGTTTAAGCACGACCTAAACAAGCACGATTGAGACGTCCAGCAAAAAGCCAACTGAACGTGATCATCGTTTAGAGTTCCAATGTTTTAGAAGTGCGATATCTCGATCTCTAGAGACTCCATCCGACAATGAACCTTGGTTGAGTTGCGCCCTTGGTTGACTCACGTTTGGATGCTAATAGAGAGTGATCCAAAAATCGCGCACATCGAACATATTCGTGGCAGGAACGTGGTTTACCACACTCGCATAATCTTTTATGGTTCGAAGAGAAACTTGGGCTGAACGAAATTGATCGACTTATTAGCTCAGAAATTCCAAACCCTGAAAGTGATCCCATTCTATACAAAAATCAATATGATTCATGGCCCCTGTGGCATATTAAATACGTGTTCAACTTGGATGCAGGAGGGTGGTTGCGCGAAGAGGTTTCCTAAATTTCGTCAGCGAAACTGCGATTGTTGAAAACTGCTTCCCATCTTATCGATGCCGCATAAATCAATAAGGTGGATTCACAGCTGAGGTAAATGTGAGCAGCCAGTCTGTTTGTGGTGGACAAAAGGTGGACAGTACCATCTCACCGGTGCTTTCGCGTGCATTTAAAGCTCACGTAAATGTTGAATACTGCGCCAGCGTGGAGATTTTACAAACATGTTATTAAAAATCGGAGATGATGTATTGCATGAAACAAATGGTCAGGATCCTACCAGAGAGCCTTTGCAAAATTGTTCTTTCGGTTGAGCCTTTGCATTCCGTCTATGGTAAATTTACCCAAATAAGACGCCAAGAAATAACTCTTGAAAGAGCCTAAAATGAGCAAGCGACTACAATAAACCGCAGCGTTTTGCAAAACATTCAAGGGAATAGGGTGGTATATAACTCTATAAATATGGTATTGGATCAAACTGGTGCCACCACTTCTCCGGTAGAGTTCCTTATGTCACGGAATTCTAATACCATCATGAATTCCGGTGACATAGACACTCGCTTTCGCTCTCGAATAATTTATAATTCCGGGCGAAAACGGAGGCGACGTCATCAGCAGCGGATAGAACATCAAGACGCAAGAGCCAATGAGAGACGAGAGAGGCTTGCAAGTGCGGACTCGAGGAGAGAGACGGGGGAGAACGACAGAGAGAGAAAAGGCACGACCGAGAGCGGTTTTTGGAAGTCTAAGGTCCCGACGAAATCGACTCGAAAGCACATTGGGTGCTATGCCATCCGCAGGCTGAACGGGAGAGAGAAGTCTCAAGCACCCACGACGGAGACGACTACGGAGCCATTATTTGCTTCGTTGGTGAGCGCCACGTCGTGCAGAGAAGCCAATTGGGCGGAGGTTTGCGTTGACGGAAAGCGAGAGAGAGGACGGAGCGAATTGTATTTCTCCTCAGCGTTCGTGATTCCTTCCGGAGGTCCAAGATGGTCCGTAGCTGACTGTTGCTTCACAGCCATAAGTGCGTCTTTTATTGTGGGCTGCAAAGCCGAATTAATGAGGGAAGTTTTTAAGGAGCTATTTTACAGGGAACTTCACAGTGACATGATAGTGTGTGGTTTGTGGCCATGTGGAATGCGGGCATATTTTAATGGCAAGTTTGGCTTCACTGTAAATAAGTGTTATTAGCGTGAAGTGCTCCGCATTTAGTAATTCCTCGTCTTCATATGTTTTCCTGTGATTATTACCCTATCTGTAGAATAAAAATTATTTGTATGTTTAAAACCGTTGTGCCTAGTGAAATTAGGCATATTATGTCTTTTGGTTACTAACGGTTACAAGTGTCTAGCTTACGCTTTGATTTTAAGCTTTTTCATCTAGTTTATTGGGTTATTTTATCTTAAGTGTAATCAGTGAGTTTGTCTTGTTGCTTATATTTTTAGAACTGAAGTGACATTTTGTTTGCTAGTCAAGTTAACAGGAGAACTCAGAACTTTGTGCTTTTATGTATGTGCTTTGTTAAAATTGCTACGTCATTGAAATTGTCTAGGTAGTAGACTTATTAATTCCCTGTTGCTTGTAGTTTAAGATAAAGATATTTACCTGGACTTTGGACTTTATACCGCTTAAGACTATCTGAAATTTCAACGTGTTTATTTAGCTGGAGTGTGTGATTTTACTTATATGTACAAATGCTAACTATTTAGGTTGGATAGGTAAATGTTTTGAAGTTTATTCGTTTTATCGTGTATCATGGCATTTTGTAATTAGTTTAGTTAATGGATACAAAAGTAAGGTTTGCCTGGTTTTTATGACTTAGTGGCCGACCCAAGCAAAGTGCTGTTTTCAGATTAAGTCTACCTATGTGGCGGTTGTATTACAGTTTAGACATTTAGCTATTAAGCTATACAAATTTTTATTACTGTTTTAGATTAAGCCATATCTATGTTGCTGTTGTATTACAGTTTAGTTGTTTAGCCAATAAGTTATTTTTATACAATTTTAGCGTCTAAGTTTTTGGTATTGCTTTCTAGCTGAAGAGTATTTGTTTAGAATATAGGCTAGATTTAACTTATGTGTTTGCATTTGTATTTATGTTGCTAATCCTTCAAATTTGAAAGTTGTTTAAGGCTTAAATACTGTGCCTGCGCCACGAGAAGGTGGTAGCGTTTTCAAAATCTCTCACATGGTGCGCTAGGTGCTTTGGCCAATCCATTTTACTATAGGGTAGAAGTAGTTATGCTGGAGAAAGAAACAAATTTTTCCCTACAGAGCATCAATTTTTGTTCGTTATTTTAAATTAACTTTTCAGTGCAGAGTTTCATATTTTCAATAGTTATTTCAAAATAACTTTTTCCAAGCCCTGAGTAACTTTGCAGTATACTACTCCTACCCTTTAGTAAAATGGGTTGGCCAAGGCAGCTAGCGTGCTATATGAGAGATTTTGGAAACGCAGCCGCCTTCTTGTGGCGCGGGCACAGTACTATTTATTATCGCATAGGGGTGTGATATGGTTAATTGCATTGTATAAATTACTTACTGCCTTTAGGTTTTGATATATGATAGCCATAGTTTGCCTTTGATAGAAGGAGTTTACGATTTTCTATTTATTTAATTTTTGCATTTATTTATCTTGTCAATAAACATTACTTTTAATTCATTTAATCAGTGCACTGTTGCATGTCAATTTAATATTCCACTGCGCTACTCTTACTTTTAGCTTTATTCACATGTGACAACTTAACTTTCTTAGTGCTTTCGGACTTCCCTCGCATAATATCCCCCTGAAAGTCGGTGTTCCGATGATGCTTCTTCAGAACATAACCCCTAGGAAGTTGTGTTATGAAACTCGGCTTAAAGTAGTATCGCTACAAAATAATATTATGGAAACAAGGATCTTAATAGGCGGTGGTGCTGGTGAAATAGTTTTCATCCCCTATATACCCCTCATTCCTAATAACTTTCACTTTCAATTTAAACGCGTGCAATTCCCAGCCTGCGTCTGTTTTGAAATGATCATTAAGAAGTTCCAAAGGTAGACACTGCGTGCCGCTGGACTCAGAACCAGCAGTTTTATGTAGCCTGCTCTCTGGTAACTAGCGCAGATAATCTGTTCATAGCAGCTTCCATGGGAAAAACGGAAAACTTTATTTATAATGAAATCCTTTAAATAAACGGCAAATTAAGCTATACCTTTAGTGATAAGAAACGTTTAGGCTTACCTCTTTTAATCTGTTTTATGTTCTTTGCATGTGTTCCTTGGTCTCAATAAAGAATATTTGCATTGTATTCTATTATACAAAGGTTATATTCAAAAACGAACACGTATAAGTATATCTATACTTTCCAACTTTTTTAGCCATGTTCCGGTTAGAATTTTTAAACATCCATGCAGATGAAGTCGCGGTCAAAAGATATTTATTTCAATAAATGCTTCTCTTTCTGTGACTTCAATTAACGAATTAGCTTCACAGTGCGTCAGCCACTTTAATTGAGAGGGGGATGGGAGAACGAAATATAACTTAGATAATTCCTTGAATTAATTCTTTCAGATGAATCATTAACTAGTAAATCCGTAACGCTCGTGGAAATTACAACTCAGGCCTGTTCACTTTCATTAACTGTACGAGTGTCACTAACCTTAAATTCCACCATCTTGGAAGTTCCTTTTCTTTCATCAGAAACTCTGCGGTTTTTTTTATTGGTTTAGAAATGTTCTTTTCTCTTCTACTCCCTTCAAGCTTCAACGGGAGCTCCTCCGCTCTTGCTCTCTTCCCTTCGAGCTCGTAATTTCTTTTACTCATTTCTTTCTTTCAACTTCCGTTTATCCACCTTTTAACTTTCACTCGTGGCTCCGTCTAATGTTAATTTTTTTTTTTTGTATTATAAAATATTCCAGTTCGAAGTCTTTTTCCCAATGACGCTCGTGACAAAAATAGCAACTGCCGAAGAAAACCAGTTTGCAGCATCCACGTCACGTGGTCATACCAAAGCAACTGAGAACTCTCGATGCAGAGAAATAGCAGTTCAATACGTAAAGACTCATTATACTGGTTTGCATTCTCTCTAGTAGTGTAACAGTTGCCATCACCTTTCAGGAATCTCATTTCGGCCGCATGCACCCTCGATCGCACTCTTTCGGACATTAGCCAAAACTCATGATCATAGATGAGAATAGGGGAAAAGAAAGATTTAAACAGAGTGCAGAGCGTTTATTCTAGTTCAAAGATGAAAAACTGCAGTTCGCGTCTGACACAGTTTACTGCACCTATTTGAGTATCCATCCTCCGTTCTGCCGCCGATTACTCATAAATGCAGTTGTGAGATACTTGAACTTCTCCGCATGTCTCAATGAGGCTTCCCTAATGTGGAAAGCAGATTGGCTTGTAAGGAAAAAAAAAAAACTCATTTCAGTCTCATTTGAATTTTCAATATTGATTCCAATTGCCTCTACTTCCTGATTGTTCTGGAAAATAAAGCTTCCAAAAATGAATTCTGTAGCATAGTTTTTTTCATAAAATTATTTTGTCAAACATCTAGAATCAATATCTTTAAAAAAATTTCCTGATACAGGTGCTCTGAACAATCCTATATATGACCTATATGATCTTTAGTTTCTAGAGGAAAACGTGATTTTAAAAATCAAGACGTTTTAAATTAAAAAGTTTAATTATAACAAGTGAAAAAAGAAAAAAAATTTAACTAGCCTAATTTCGCTGATGGTTTATGTCATTAAAGTAATGCATAACTACTTTTTGTTTTTCTAAGGAGAAAAGCCCGTTTGCATCGAAACTACATATATCAGAATATTATTAGGTAAGAAATGATTTATGCTTTTCTTAAATGGATATTGTAATTCAATTTTCTGTATAATGAATTTTATTTAATTTATTTATGAATTAAGACATTTAGAACTACAAAGAAAAAAGATAATAATAATTTCAATAAATTGAAATGAATTTTTTTTCCCTTAGGCACAACTGGATGCATTGTTTTAATTTTTATTATTCTTACCATAGTTGCAATAAAAATCAAAGTTAAAAAGTAAGTAAATATAATATCTTTGGGTAATTAACTATAGGGAGTGCAAGTGTGACGTCAGTCCTTGGAATTCTTCAGTCACGTGACTCGATTTGGTTCCAAACAAATCTTCTCGCTTCGGGATTTAACATGGTTCCAACGTAGGGATGGAATAAAATCGCTTTGTATAAGCCCAGTGTTTATAACACATTTAAGATGTGAAATTGTTTAGTTCCTCACTGCTCAAGAAGGAGCCAAAACAGCGATTTAGACATTTTATCGTTTTCCCAAAGAAAGAAAGATCCGCGAACGATGGCATTCTTTTGCTAAGTGATTAAAAGTGATTAAAAAGCGTTCTAATATTAATGTATAAATTATATAATGGGATTAAATGTCTTAATAATAGTATCAATTACACAAATTAACATAATAATTTAAGAGATGTCATTTTTACTGGCCGCCCGTTTCAACGTTACTACTACGTATATTGCGTGGTTCCAATGTTTGGAACCAGCGATCCCATTTCCTAGGCTCTCGGCCCGTTCATCGCGCAAATGACGTCAGCTGTGACGTCGTCACTTGCACTCCCTATACTTGTTAAAGGTTTTTTAGATCAATTGTCAAATTTTAGAATATGTGACAATAATTGGCATATAAACGAAACGTTTTTAACAAACAACTTAATCTCACCATACTAAAATAAAACACGGAGCCTTCATATAAAACATTTAGCTTTTAAACTATCCCATTCTTTAGGCATTATTTATAGAGTCAATCATCTTCCGCGTAATATTTTACTAAATTTATATTTCACCTTCATGAACACAAATTTATGCTTTGGAATATGTTTATGGGGTTCGACCACAGAATAATTATAAATCTTATAATTAAAATTCGAAAACTTTTTTTTACATATAATGTTAACTAGGCCCGCCAACTCTTCTATCAGTTCAGAATTTAAAAACTTATTAAAATTTGATGAACTATATTTTATTCAACTAGCTCAATTTATATATAAAGTCATAGAAATCGCCCTATTATAACCAGCCCAAGAGAGAAAAAATAGAAATTCCATTTTATAGAGTGAATTACTTAAAGAAATCAATATCAATTTCTGGCGTTATCTGTTGGTCTGAATTAACTGAAGAATTTCACGATGCACCTTCACTTAAATATTTCAAACATCATCTTCTTATAAGCATTCGCTCGGGCCTAATCACAACTAATTTAATTTCTCTTAAATGTTAACTGATTTACACAGTTCACTTTTAATTTTATTATTATTATTATTATTATTATTATTATTATTATTATTATTATTATTATTGTTGTGTTGTTATTGTTACTATTTAATGTCATATCAATTTATACAATTTTATATTCATTTAAAAAATTTTTTTAAGGATTCCCTGGACAGGCCTCCGGGCCTTTTGGGCTCCTCTTTATTCTATTTTATGCAAAAATATTGAATTTATCTTACTTGAATTTTTATTTTTATATTCTTATTATTATTATTACTACTAATTTATTGTTCTTTGTTATTGTAAACAATTATAATTGTAAATAAATAAATAAATAAATAAATAAATAAGTAAATACTAACTTTGTGTATCTAAACCCATGTCACAAAGTTCTGGTGGTGATTCCCCAGAGCGAGATGAAAACAAAAGTTCATATAACCATGATTCGGAAAACGAACCGTTTATGAGATTTCCGCAGTTACATTGAAAGGTTACATTATTGCGTGGACTAAAATGATCATGTGATTTTTCTGTGCCAGGGCCTGTTTTCTTTGGCTAAGCTTTTCAAAGACATGAATCAATTTCGAGGTTAAGGAAAAACGCGCTTTGTTAATTTTTTTAACAACGTTAAAATAGAAAATATAGGAGGAAGAAGAGACCAAACTATGATGGCCATGGTTTTTGACTGGCTTCGTGTAAGCGAATATGGAGAATAAGTCGGCGGGAGAATATCTAAAATTCTCGCCAAAATGAATGACAATGATCGTTAATCGAAAAATGTTTATTGATTTCGTTAAATCTAAGCTTGCACATTGATTCGATATAGACAGGAGATTTAAACAGTTAGGTCATGAAAAATTTTGATGGCAATAAAAACCAAACTTCGAACAGTTTCCTTTCCATAATACTCATCTCATGGGCTTCTAAGACCCTACAGGCATAAAACGCACGTATGATTTTAGTTGTCCCGCAACTCCGAACTCTGTATCATCCATGCCCTCGCCCGTATGAACGGCTTCTCTATGTTCTCCCGACCCTTCAATGCCGCAAACGTGCCTTCTTTAGCCCTAGCCCACCCTCCCCTGATATAACCCGGAAAGAATCCAGACTTTATTCGCCGATTATCTATAATATGTAACAGTGGAAATTTAGTTCTATTGGCCGCAACCCGTTCGCCAAAGAATGAATGATGCCCTATCGCCATGACGATCCCGAAATGATGGAACATCCTCTTCCTGCGAGCAATGAGTGATGCAGGACCAGACGTGATCCATCTACGACAGCCACAGACCTCGTCATCCGTTTGGTGTGATCATCGCCCTCTTCTATTGGTGTGATCATCGCCCTCGCGACTGTTCCAGATGAATGGCGACGGATGGCCTTCTCACTATGCAGATCGACTGCGTGATCCAACTCCCGACTATCTAGTACCAGGACCCCTAAGATGCAAGCGTGCTTAGAGTTTAATAGGTAACAGGTGGGGAATCCTCCCTTTACTAACTACCCCTCCTTCTTTTCATTTCCTTGATCTTTCCTTTTGCCCACCATTTGCCCTGCCCCACTCTTACTTATTATGGTTTTTACACAAAGATCCCTGGTCTCAGATGACAGCAATTCTGAGAAACGTACTGATCTCGTCATGGATTGCTCTGCTGTAGAATGCGTTACAGACCCTAGTCGTTTAGAGCCATAGTTCATACCAGCTCTGTTACCAGTATAAGAATTGTTTGCTAATGGACTGACCACCGATAACTAGTGTTATAATTTAATGGAAGCAGCTTACTCGTACGAAAGGGACTCAACATGATATGCCCAGTAATATTCCGTAGGCCTATTTATTAAATAATGTAGCTTCCCATTTGAGAATTTTCAGTGATTGAACATGATAATGTTTTGTGGTTTAGAAAAAATGACTACCCTTATGCCTGAATCTGAATTATGAAGAGAAAAGTTTTTTTATGTTCGAGTATGATTTAAAGTGGTATTAAAAAACAATTACGCGACATTGCAGAAAAAAAACTCTTAATTGCTGATAATTGGGCTCACTTGCTGATCTTGATAGATGCTGAAGAAGGCCTATGATAAAGAGGTGTTTCAGCCGTTGTGGTCTTTACCACGTTTAACTATCCAGTGATTTAAATGGATTTGAAAAGATATCTGCCACTTATCTCTGTTCCTTTCAAGAGTTCTCCCGAGACTTGGAGCTCTTGTTCTCAGTAGCTTACCTCACGCCTATTGGCAATGCCGATTACCTTTTTCCACACAATATTTGAACTTGTCCATAGAAGTAGAGCTTCTGTTTATTTACATAAAGATTGCCACTAGCTAATGTGAATTTCATTAAGTTAAAAAGTGTCTGCAAGCATGAGACGATCATCTGGAACGATTGTATATTGAATTTTTATTGACCCCATAGGACTAATTTGATCTGTGGAATCTAAACTCACCCTCCCTGACACAGATGTGTAAAAAGATTTTGTTACTATTGACAAAAACTAGACTGATGAGAACCGAATATCCCTCATCACTCCAGTTTGAATTTTCTTTAGGTCATTTTATCTTTTGTTATTTAAGAAAGTCATTTGTGTGTATAAGAAATATAAAGATGTTAACTTTTATTTATATTGTTGTGAACGGTATGTATAAAGGTGGCCTTTACGCAGTTTGAGAATTAGCTTATTTATAGGCATTTAGACTGCGTCCAGGCCGTGAAGTTTCATCCAGGTGCAAGCCCCATTTATCGATTCTTTGGGAAATCGCCAACGAGCAATATAGTAGGTATGTACATTATGTCATGTGCAATTATTGTCATAATTTACCAGTGTCATCACTCCCCCATAACTGGACATTAGTACGGTAGTGACTCCCCCTTGCTATGGTAAAAACTCTTTGTGTCCCCTCATTGGTGTCCCCTAATTGTGTGTAACACCCTGTATGTCCATTCCACCAACACAGACACTGAATGTTGCTGGCTATCCTCAATGTGTGGAGTTTACCCAAGGATTTTTTGCAGAAAACTACATGTCCAGCCTGATTTCCCTTTGCTTGTTCTGTTCACCAATGAGGGTTACTTTACTCATTCACAATTCATGTTGCGCCGGCTCGGTGCCCGAGAGCGCGACGGCGAATGTCTTGCTACTTTTTGAGACAGCAAGTCGCGGGTTCGAATTCTGCTAAGGGCATAGATGTTTGTGTTGTCCCTTTACCACCAGCTTGGAGACCATTTTTTGCAACAGTAGATCTACCTCGACTAAATTTCAAAGAGATTCAAATATTAGTAGCAACAAACCTCGACACCGAAAGATAAAAGGCAACAGAAAACTTAAATTTAAATATAAAACGCTAATCAACCACCAACTTTTAGAGGATAAATTAGAGGAGGTAAATTGGGAATGTTTAGAGGAAGAAAATGATATACAAAATAAGTATAATTGCTTTGAAAAAATATTAAAACAAAACATAAAAAAAGTACGTATACGAGGTCTGTTTAAAAAATACGTAGACTGTTTGAATTGCGCGGGCCCTGTTGGTCCCAATCAAAATCGCTTGGTGTCGCCATCTTCTGACAGATCCGCTGATTACAAGGCAGTCTTTTGATTGCAAATATCAGTATTGGTTGATTAGCTACGCGGTTGTTTGTGAAGTGTGTTTTTTCTCGTTTGGCGGATTTTTAGAATGAGTGACTTGAACGAGCAAAGAGTTGCTGTGAAATTTTGTGTTAAACTCGGAAAAACTGCCACTGGACGAGTGGAAAAGGCCAGAAATGTGGACGAGAGGTGACTGGTTGTTTCATCATGACAACGCTCCAGCCCATTCAGCCCTCAGAACTCGAGAGTTTTTGGCCAAACACTCGATCACTGTTCTTCCTCACCCACCCTACTCACCTGACCTCGCTCCTTGTGACTTCTTCTTGTTTCCCAAACTCAAAAGACCTTTGAAAGGAAGGAGATTTGAGACGATTCCCGACATAAAGGCAAATACGACGAAGGCGCTGAAGGACATCACAAAAGAAGCTTTCCAGGACTGTTTCCAAAAGTGGAAACACCGTTGGGGTAAGTGTGTGCATCGGGGAGGAGAGTACTTTGAAGGAGACCCAGATGTGTAACTTCTGAATAAAGTACATTTTGTTTTATGACGTCAGTCTGCGTATTTAAATATATATTCCTCCCCGGGATATGATCATGTTACTACAGAAATTCTGCGTAAACATGTTAATAGTTTAACTTATCCTCTTAGTAAATTAATTAATTGTTCATTTTTACAAGGAACATTCCCTGACGCATTAAAGATTGCAGTTGTAATTCCAATATTTAAAAGGGGAAGTAGTTTATTATTTGAAAATTATAGACCAATATCTTTACTGTCTCACATTTCAAAAATATTTGAAGAAATGGTAAAAAATCGCCTTACAACTTTTCTAGAAAAATATAACATTATTGCGAATAAACAGTTTGGTTTTCAAAGAAAAAAGAATACTCAATTAGCAGTTCACAGTTTTATATCAGATGTTATTCACACGCTTGATAAAGGTCGGAACCCTTTAGGAAATTTTTCCTGGATATAAGGAAAGCTTTCGATTCAGTTGACCATTGTCTCTTATTACAAAAATTGGAAAGATATGGTATAAGAGGACTAGCAAACCAATGCTTTAGCTCTTATTTAGCCAATAGAAGACAAGCTGTTAGGATTCATGAAAAATTAAGTAAATTCGAAAATTTAAAAAGAGGAGTTCCTCAAGGAACTATTTTAGGCCTCGTTCTTTTCTTAATTTATATAAATGATATTTTTCATTTAAATTGGTTTGGTTCTATCCAAGCTTATGCTAATGATTTAGTCTTAACCTATTTAAAAAGCGATTATCAAAATTTTAAAAAAGCCCAATCAGACCTTAAATTATTAAACTTCTGGTTATCAAATAATAAACCATTAAGGAATGACATAACCAAGTACCGAAAGGTTAAATTAAACCATTCGCGGAACTATATTTTTAAACCGCCCTATGTTAACATTGGAAGTTTCTAATGGACCATTATGATACCATTAAACCCCGCATCTTTGAAATAATTTCAACTATCATTAATTTTACGTTATATTCATTCATGACACATCATTCCAAGTTGTTTGATATATAACATGCAATATTTTAGCATTGAATATTCCAATGAATCATAATGGTTCCACTAAACCAGGTACCTTGAAACCAATTTCGACTATCGTTAATTTTATGATACATTTATTCTTGACACATCATTCCAAGTTGTTTGATATATTACATGACATACTTTAGCAGTGAAAGGTCCAATGAACCATAATAGTTCAAAAACCAGGATCCTTGAAACCAATTTGGATCATCATGAATTTTACGTTATAATCATTCATGGCACCTTATTCCAAATCGTTTGATATATTACATGCTATATTTTAGCATTGAAAGTTCCAATGAACCATAATGGTTCAAAAACCAGGTTCCTTGAAACCAATTTGGACTATCATTAATTTTACCTTATATTCATTCATGACACCTCGTTCCAAGTCGTTTGATATATTACATGCCATATTTTAGCATTGAAAGTTCCATCATGGTTCCACTAAACCAGGTTCCTTGAAACCAATTTGGATTATCATGAATTTTACGTTATAATCATTCATAGCACCTTATTCCAAATCGTTTGATATATTACATGCCATATTTTGGTATTGAAAGTTCCAATGAACCATAATGGTTCCACTAAACCAGGTTCCTTGAAACCAATTTGGACTATCATTACTTTTACTTGATATTCATTTATGATACATCATCACAATTTGTTTGATATATTACATGCCATATCTTATCATTGAAAATTTTTGAAGGTGTCATAAAGGTACCATTAGTGCACGTGCCAATGTTTCGATTGCAACAATTTTCAAAATGGTTCATTTCCTGAACCATATTTATTGGCCGAAAGAGTAATTTATATTCGCTTGTATCTCGTCATTAAGATTTGTTTGACATATTACTTAATATATCTGTCCATTGAAAATTGGGCAAAGTTGACTTTTAGTAACTGCGAGCACTGCGTGCACTGCAGAGAAGCATCCCTCAGAGACACCCAAATGAACAACTCATTCATAGCAACTGTTTCGTATCCGCCCTGCAGTGAAGCATCACTTAAAGACGCCACTGTTGACCCATAATTTCGCAGCATTTTACTCTGAAGTTATTAATTACTATTAGAAATTAATAAAGTTTATTTTAATTCGTAAATATTTAACAATGACCAGTTAATTTTACTGAAACGCTTAATATAAGAATTTACAAAATTATTACTAATTAATAACCGATTTTAACATTTGATATATTAAAAAAAAATTACTAAATTGAAAAAAAATAAGTTGAGTGGGTCTTGTATCACATAAATGAATTCTGTATAAACACTGTCGCGATCTGTATATCTTAGGTAATACTAGGTCGCGATCTGTTTGATTGTGATTTGTTTGAAGTAGGATCCTGCAAAAACCCCACCGGTCAAAACTCCTAGATTAATAGCACAAATGAGGACATATCCTAGAAATAAACCTTAATTTTTATCTGATTTTTTATAATTTATACATTATTTTATCGAATTATTTGAGAAATATCCTGGTTTTTTATCAGAATTTACTAGAGTTTTTATTTTCGTATTTGGAGAGGGGGTCTTTTTAATTTATATTCTAATATTAATTTACCGAATTAATTATTTGGTGATGGCGTTGGCCATAAAATTTATAAAACAGAATTTTGCAAAATCCGTTAAAAAATAAAAACGTTACAGCCATGAAGGCATTAGTTTTCGACCAACCCTCGTATCTTCTCTATATTTATTGAATTTTCTTTTAAAAACTTAAACTTTCTACGTATTTTCATTATTGTCGTGCATCCGGGTGAATATGACATTAAATTTAAATGAAAAATTAAGCCATGAGCCTACATTACAGTCAACAATGACTTAATTGCTCAGAGCGTCGCGATCTTAGACTGGAATTTTCTTTTTCTTTCCTATTTTCATTTATTATTTATTTAAACGCATTTAACGTCTGTATTGTAACATTTTAACATCTGAGGCATCGTGTTTAAATAATCCATCAGCTTTTCTTTAATAAATTTGATAATTGGGATCTTTGTTACTGTTTACATATACGGTGGCTACGCTATGCCTATCCATTAACAGAATAATTTTTATATTTGCGGTGTAAGACCATGTAGCGAATGTACGAATAACTCCCGTAATAAGAAAAATAACCAGATTTACTACTATTCCAAAAGAAAGGATCGACATACAATAACTACTATCACTACCTCTGCTGGTCTTACCCTCTGATGTACTGGATATTAGTAACTGTTTTACCCAGCATTTCAGTAAAACTGTCTCTACTTCTTTCAACACATTCTCGGAGAACTTTCTACTTATTGTCCCCCTATTGATAACCTCATCTTAACGGAGTTCACTGATAGAGATGTTGCATACGGCATTAATAGATTACGGGCCAAGCCTTGCAATTCTCCGACAGAGGTTCCTTCCTTTATTCTCAAAGGCCTTCGAGATATCATAATTATTCCTCTTAGGCGCATCTTTAATTTGTGTCTAAAAGCTGGTCACTATCCTAGAATAAGGAAGAGTGCGGTTGTGGTTACTGCATTTAAGGGTGGTTCTGCCAAACGGACTGACATTGCTAGCTATAGGCCGATCTCTACCCTTCCACCCACTGCCAAAGTCTTTGACATCATCATTCATAAATATCTTCTACAACATGTCCTTCCTCATGTTCCTGCGTGTTAACATGGTTTCATTCCCCGACGTTCCGTTGTGAGCAATCTTGTATCTCTCACCACTCATGCTCATTGTGCTCTTGACCACTGCCAGCAACTTGATGTGGTCTACTTTTATATGCAAAAGGCGTTCGACCCTGTCAATCATGAGTTACTAATTAAAAAATTGCGTGCTTATGGGATTGTTGATGAACTCCTTTGGATAATGCGCTCTTTCCTGTTGGTTCGACAGTTTGTTGTATCTATACGACATCATTCATCATTGCCCTATAGGCCTCAATGTGGTGTTCCACAGGGTTCTGTCTTAGGGCCTTTAGTATTTGTTATCTTCACTGCTGACCTCCCCGAGGTGATTAGAAACTCCCATATATTGATGTATCCAGATGATGTGAAACTTTTTGGTAACATTACAGTTGTCTTAATGCTCACCTGCTTCAACAGGAAATTTATAGTATATGTCATTGGTGTGAGCAGAATGATCTTGCAATTAATGCAACCAAATATGACAAAAAAGACCAATTTTATCGAGTTCTCCTAGTCTGTTTGCGGAAATGTGCAACTCTGTGTCCGTGATCTTGGCGTAATCGTTGATAGCACACTTTCCTATAATTTCCATGTTGACTGTTCGTCTGAAGGCTTACATAGCTCTTGGTACCATTGTGCGCAATGGAGCCGATTTTCGGTGCCCTTCTGCATTTGTTCGGCTCTGTCGGAGTCTAGTTTTACCCATTCTGTCCTACTGTTTTTTTATAGAATGGGGGTTCAAATATGCAGTTTTGTAAACTGGATAGGGTGCAAAATGTTTTTCTCAGGTTTCTGAAGCGGAAATTCCCGAATTTTGATGTACCTTCAGATCTGTGTGCACTCTGAGACATTAGAATGAAGATTGAATTAGCTGTGTGAACACCGTACATGTACTGAATTGAATTGAATTATTATTATTATTATTGAAGTTTTATCTTTGTAATAATTATTATATTTCTATTAATCTGTATAAATAAAATTGTGGTTTTCGGTTTTTTATTGTCCTTTTTTTTAATTACGTTACTTCCCTTTTACTTGTATCTTAAATAACCCCATTTTGGGCCTGTTGGGGGGCAACATAGCGGTTTGGCCTTCCAGTTTATTTGGCCCTGTTGTTGTTACCTATCATTATTATTATTATTATTATTATTATTATTATTATTTTTATTTTTATTATTATTATTATTATTATTTATACCAGATGGTTTGTTTGTTTTTAGTATTTATTTGCGTAAAATGACGGCCGTTTATGGGAATAAAATCATAATCACACAAAGAAACTGCGTGTTTACACACTTCGGTTATTTATTCATTTGGTATTAAATGTATGAAATTATACGATTAAGAAATGAGTAAAGAGCGTTTTAATTGTTGGTAATCTTACAAACATGGAAACACGGAATTCTTTTGTGTGATTTTAAAGGACCGTCACTTTACGCAAATAAAATCATACAAGACCCACTCAACTTTTTTTTTTGCAATTTAGTAATATTTTTTAATATATCAAATGTTTAAATCAGTTATTAATTAGTAATAATTTTGTAAATTCTTATACTAAGCGTTTCAGTAAAATTAACTAATCATTGTTAAATATTTACGAATTAAAATAAACTTTATTAATTTCTAATAGTAATTCATAACTTCAGAGTAA
>JAHWFO010034684.1:0-12536 GCA_023313115.1 Rhysida immarginata | reverse complement strand
TTTCTTTATAATAAATGTCATTTTCACATGACGAATTAAAATTCTTTATAATTTCACAAAATACACAAACTTACATTAACACCAAATACGTTTATTACTTCTTTCTATCTTCTCTATTCCTCTTTTACCTTTTCAGTGTTGAGGATGTTAAATAATCATTCGATTTATTAGAAATTTACCTAACAAGGGATCAGACTACTAAGACTTTGTTTGGTCTTCCAAGCTCGTTAGTGAGTTAGAATTGGAAATAAAAGAAATAACAAATTTGCATGCCCTCTGTATGAATCGAACCGTGACTCGCTAGTTGTAATACCGGGTGATTCAGTCAATTTCTGACCATTTCACTCGAATGACGTGCATTAGGGATAAACAATTGAAAGAATATGAGCGCCATATCGAATTTCTAAATAGTTGGACTTTGTATTGTTGCAACGGTGCTGCATGAAAATCGTATTGTTGAAAAATGGCGCCCGCTTTATCAACAGAGCAGAAATGCAAGGTTGTCGAATGGTATTTCGAGACAAAATCACCTGTAACCGTGCAAAGGAGTATAAGTGTCGAGACGCACCAGGCAGGCAAGCAATCATGGATTTTGTCAAGCAATTTCGTGCCACTGGATGTGTTAAAGGCAAGAAAAAAGGCGGGAACGAAGCTCCTGTTCGAACGGCCGAAGTTGTCGAAAATGTTCGCACAAGGTTGGTCGATTCCCCTACCAAAAAATCTGTTCGCCGCCTATCCATTGAAGAAGGGCTGTCATATACCACGACGTGGCTAATTTTGAGAAAGGATTTACACCTGTTCCCGTATAAGATCCATGTTTATCAGGAGTTAACAGACACTGGAAAACAGAAGCAACAACAATTTGCGATGGAGTTTGGAGCAGAAATGGAAGCCAATAAGGACATTGTGGACAACCTGTGGATGTCAGGTGAAGCCTTCTTCCATCTGTTAGGTGACGTTAATGAACACAACGTTCGTTTTTGGGGTTCCTAGCACCCTCATGAGATCCATAAATCACCTCTTCATCCACGAAAGGTTATGGCTTGGTGCGCGATTTCCAAAAGAGGCATCATTGATCCGTTCTTTTTTGAAGGGCTTACCTTAACATGTTGGAAACCTTCTTCATCCCCGAGCTCGAAGGAGGCGTATACCGCTTCGACATTAATCGTTTCAACAGGATGGGGCCAGGCCTCACACCACTAATGAAATGCTAGACTTTCTTAATCAGAAATTCGGAAATCGTGTCTTTTCAAGCAGGTTTCCAGATCGATTCGGGGGTGGCTTTCTTTGGCCCCCTACGAGTCCTGACCTAAACCCATGTGATTTTTATCTCTGGGAGTTCCTTAAAGACAGTGTGTTCACTACAGCACCAAGAACCCCAGACCAGCTGCGACAAAGCATCGTCGACTGCTGCACCCTTATGGATGCAGAAATCCTGGATAGAGTTATGAACAACTTCACCATTCGGCCGCGAGCAGTTCAAAACGTTCTTGGTGGTCACATTGAGGATATCATCAAGACTTTTCCACGGGAATAAAAACTCCGAACTGCCTAAAATATCATACTGAAACGCTAAGTTTGTAAACATTAATGGGTCAATAAATCATAGTACTGAAATGGTCAGAAATTGACTGAATCACCCTGTATATACAAGACCTGCGCCTAAGCGCTCTAGGCCACTGCACTATTGATTTTCTCAGTGCCGTCCTAAATTTAAACTAGAATGTGACAAATTTAAATTTAAATTTTCTCAGTGCCGTGTCAAATTTAAACTAAAATGTGACATTTACAAATGTTTGGTCATATTTAAAATTTACAGTTTATAGGATTATTTCACATAATAACATATTTGAATGCTTTCAAAATGTCATATTGAGCATATGTACAAGAGACTGTTTTTTTACGCTAATTTATAGCATTTAATTGTCATTTATGTTCATTTTAGATCTTTTGCTACTTAAACTTTTTTTTATTGCGCAGCATTTGCTAATAAATGGTTTACCTATTTGCTAAATTGCCTTCAATACTCACTCTAGGCCGACAAACCGAAGCGCCAGCAGACGGCCAAAAGTTAACACCGAGCTTTATCTTCACAGGATTCGTAGCAGGGAAAGATAAAGAACTTGATCACCTATTAATCTTACACAGTAGGTGAGACTGTTGCGGACAGCTTCAATCATGAGATTAGTGTAGTGAGAAGAGTCATTAAGAGTGCAGAGGAAAGCATTCTTGAAATCATAATTAGAATCGTTAAGGCACTGGATTTGGGAGAGAAAATGGTTAGTGTCTTTGATGTAGCAGACAAGACTGGGTGAGATGTGGCGTATGTGGTGGTCAACATAGGCAGATAGCGGCTCAGAGAGGGTGTTATTGCAAGAGATGATCGGACAGCCGGGGTTACCAGGTTTATGGATCTTAGGAAGAAGATAAAAGCGACCAAGAGAACTAAATTTATGGAGGAGGAAAATACAGATTTTAATATCAATTTGAGAAGAGATGATAAGTTGAGTGAGGATATTATTTATTTTGTCAGAGGTTAGTTTCTTTTAGAACGTGAGGTCGGACATTTGTTTGTTAGTTTCGTTAATGTAGTCCGAGGTGTTCATAACAACAATAGCGCCCCCTTTATCAGCGGGCATTATTGTTATGTCAAGGTGATTGCTAAGGCGTTTGATGCAAAGACATTCGTCTTTGGTGAGGTTAGAGGGAGGTCTATTAATATTAATATAATAAATAGTGAAAATTTTAATATTGTTAGTAATGGAGAGGATATCAATTTGAATGCATATGATGTAAACTTCAAGCTGAGGATTGATATCATGGGGAGAGGCTCCAGTTACAAGGAATATGGAAGATTGAGCTGTTGGCGGGAGTAGAATTGGGAGGAATCATACAGAAGTACAGACGGGATCTGAGGGTACGGCTGAAGTTATCAACAGAGGAAATTATATCGAAAGATTAATGGCAGCAGTTGTGACAGGATTGAAGGGGCTTGGACTGGTTAAAGAGAGGTGGACGGATCGTTTTTAGACAGGAAATCCTGAAAATAGGCGGATAAAGTGTTAGTGAGAAAATAAGATTTCTTAGGGAAGGAAAGACGGTCTCGCTGAAAATTTGTACATTTTTTAGAGTAAAAAAAGTCAAGTTTATTACAAATAAAAGTATGAAGGGGGGATTAAGAGAGGAGAGAGAGTCGTGGTGGATGATGGATTGAAAGACGTTATGCAAATGCTGGAACAATGGTCACTAAGGACAGGGAGAATGTTACGGGTGGAGTGAATGAATTTGAGACCGTGTGGGGGTGGGAAGGGGACATTTGGCATTTTCATAAAAATACACATAAATAAACAAAATTATGTAAGTCTAGCTTTTCTATTCTATTCACATGTCTCATGCTAGTTTAAAATTCTTATTTTCAGGTTGTTCTTCAGTAAATGCATCGGATGAAAATTGCAGCGAGAAAAGGAGGCCTGAAAGTAGGTTAATTGCATATGAATTCTGGAATAAGATTCACATAAAATTACTGTTTCCAATAAGAAACAATAATCACACGCACTGTCCAATGAATTAGAAACATTTGTTTATATTTTATTGGGCTTCTTTTGGCTTGAAGGCAGGTTCTGTCAGTAGAAGGAATTTGGAAAGGTTTGTTAGCAGTGAGACTGTTGCGGTCAGCTTCAATCCCATCACCATGAGGAATGTTAATGTAGAGAGAAGAGAATTAAGAATGCAGAGGAAAGCATTCTTGTAATCATAATTAGAGTCGTTAAGGCACTTGATATAGGAGGAAAGAGTGGGTGGGATATGGCGTATGTGGTGGTCAAGATAGGCAGATAGCGGCTCACAGAGGGTGTTATTGCAAGAGATGATTAGACGGCCGGGGTTACATGTTTATGGATTTTGGGAAGAAGATAAAAGCGACCAGGAGAACTAAGGAAAAGGCAGGTTTTAATATCAATTTGAGAAGAGCTGATAAGTTGAGTTAGGATATTATTTATTTTGTCGTAGAACTCTCTAGTAGGATCAGAGGTTAGTTTCTTGTAGAACGTGGGGTCGGACAGTTGTTTGTTAGCTTCATTAATGTAGTCCCAGGTGTTCATAACAACAATTGCGCCCCCTTTATCAGCGGGCTATATTATTATGTCAGGGTTATTGCTAAGGTGTTTGATGCAAGGAAATTCGTCTTTAGTGAGGTTTGAGAGAGGTCTTTTAATATATTAGTAATGGAGAGGACGCCGTTTTGAATGGATGTGATGTAAACTTCAAGCTCAGGATTGATATTATGGGGAGGGGTCCAGTCAGAAGGAATATAGAAGGGGAGCTGTTGGCGGAAATATAATTGGGAGAAATCATGCAGAAGTACAGACGGATCTGAGGTTACGGTTGAAGTCATCAAGGAACGAAATAACATCGAAAAGATAATGGTGTTCAGGGTAGGACAGAAGGAAAGGTCTTTGGATAAGGTTTTGATTTCGAGAGGCGAAAATTTAGTGGTAGATAGATTATTGACAGCGGTTATGACAGGAGTGGATAAATACTGGTAAAGGAGGTGGATCGTTCTTGGCGGATCGTTTTTAGACAGGGAATTCAAAAAATAGGCGGATAAAGTATTAATCAGAAAATCAGATTTCTTAGGAAAGGAAAGACGGTCTCTCTGAAATTTTGTGCATTTATTAGAGTAAAGAAAGTCAAGTTTTTTACAAATGAATGTATGAAGAGCGCTAATGTCGGGGGAAATAAGAGAGGAGAGAGAGACGTGGTGGGTGATGTACTGAAAGAGGTTGGTGCATATGCTGGAACAATGAAAAATAAGGTGAATTTGAGATTGTTTGAGGGAGGGTAGGGGACATTTGGCATTTTGATAACAATACACGTAAACAAAATTATATAAGTCTAGCTTTCCTATTCTATTCATATAGCTTTCCTATTCTATTTATTTTCAGGTTGTTCTTTAGTAAATGCATCTGATGAAAACTGTAGCGAGAAAAGGAGGCCTGAAAGTAGGTTAATTGCATATGATATCTGGAATAAGATTCACATAAAATTACTGTTTACAATAAAAAACAATAATCACACGCACTGTTCAATGAATTAGAAACATTTGTTTAATATTTTATTGGGCCTCCTTTGGCTTGAAATATAGTATGTATGCGGATGGCATGGAGTCAAAAAGACGTGAAAAACTTGTAAATCAATGGAAGAACAGGTGTTCGCCAGATATTCCTTTAATTCTCGCAGATTTGTTAGAACACTGGATCTTGCTGTAGGATATGTGGTTCCAAGATGTCCCAAACATTCTCTATGGAATTGATATCTGGGCGGCCAAGATAAATGGCTAAAGTCATCTTCCTGTTCAGAGAATCACTGCTGAAACAACCATGTGCAATGAATAGTAGATTGACGTCCATGAAGAAGCCGCCACATGCAGAATAAAAACGCAGCCTTCTAGACTCATTTGACTGGCAACAATGTTCAGGTAGTCCGTAGAACGCAGTCGATTTCCATGAATATCAGGAGACCAGTTCCGTATCAGCAGAAGTCGTTTTAAACGACGGCGGTCTCGTCTATCTTTGAGCCACAGAAAAAGATTGATTCATTTTTTCAATGGTTGAATACTCTGGATATCGTACCTTACGAGAATCCAGTCAGCTGCTTCGTTGTTTTAATAGTGGCTCCAGCTAGAAGCGCTGGACGGTTTAGGTTATATTTACTAGACAGCACCTTCTTGTAATCAGTTAGGTCCTTCTTTTCTCCCATTTTGATCAAGTTTCACCCATTTCTTTCTTAAGTAAGTGATAAATATACGTTTAGATACCATGACCACAAAATATGTTGCATAGAAACGGATTAAAGCAAATTTATACATCAAAGAGAAGATAATCAAACTGAAGAAACTCCTCAACATAACATAATTACAAACTAGAAAACGGAAGGAAAAATTCCACGACCTGGACTTGAACCATGAACCACACCTTTCACTGGCGTCGCTCTTACCAATTGAGTTACCTCGGACATGAACCCCTAAGCTGTTACAATATGTCCGTATGAACTTCAATGAAGCGACATATTAGCTCAATCGATAGAGCAGGCTAGCGCAAAGTGTAGTCCCTGGTTAGGTTGCGGAATTTTTTCCTTCCTTTTCTACTTTGTTTGAAGAGTTTCTTCAGTTTAATTTTTTTCTATTTGAGTTGCATTTCATCAATTTATTTGATTGTTAAGGGTAAGGAGGATTCCGATTTGCGGTTAAGCTAATTTATGGCTTCATGGAAGTCCAATCGGAGATATTGTAACTGCTTTGAGGTTCATGTCGGCTAGCTCAATTGGTATGAGCGGTGCCAGAGAAATGTGTGGTCGATTCGAATCCGGGTCGCGTAATTTTTTCTTCCCTTTTCTACTTTGTAATTAAGCTTACACAGTTTCACAGATCTTTCTAAATCGCTGGCTAGTGCATGTGTGTGTGTGTGTTTGGGGGAGGGGGTGTATATAACATTTTTAAAACGAAGTCACGATTCCAATTTGACTCGAATACCCCTTTTCTATGATCAGTTGTAAATAAATAACCTGCACATTTATACTTCAATGTTAATAATATGATTGTTTTAATTTTAGGATTAATTTCCTTAACAATTAGACAGATTATCAATTGGAGTATTATTTCCAATACATTATTTTTATTATATTATTGAGAGTTTACTTTCGTCCTTTCGCACATCTTCAGTAGTTTTTTAATAACTGAAATTCATTAGATATTTTTAAACTTCTAAAAATCGTTTTTTTATGGTTATATTGTTGCTTTGTTAATTAACATGTTTACATTTACATATTTTAATGGCATTTTCAGATTGTGCACAACATTTGAGAATATATTATTTTTGGTGTATTTTTAATTGATCTAACCGTTTAGGAGATAGAGGCAATGAAAGTGCGGTGTGTTCGGAATTAATGAAAAGGCAAAAAACAGAAATTGTTCCTAAACACAATGGATTATAAAATGGATAGCAATGCTTTTATTTATAAAATGGCTTTTCAATAAATGTTGTTAAAATAACTGTTCAAACACGTGTCCTTATGAGTCTATGCACATTTGTAAGAGATGTTGCAGACCCTTTCTTAATGTAATATCGTTCTCTCCTCCAACGCATTGCACGCAGGTAAAAACAGTCAATCAATCAAACATACCATACGCACTGTCAATGTTAGTTTTCGTTTCAATTTCTGCCTTTTGCCTTTTCTTTAAATCCAAACACACTACACTTTTACTGCTTCTATCTCCTTAACGGTTGGATCGATTGAAAAAATACCGAGAATAAAATATTTCTCAAATGTTGTGTACAATCTGAAAATACCATTAAAAATAGGGGTTTCCGTTGCACATTTCAAAGTTGATTTCCATATTTGAAAATGGCGTCGGTGTTTTTTGGAAATGAAATACACATAAAAACTCCTCACATATAACTACAATAATTCTTCCATTGAAATACTCTGTCGGATTTGTATTTTAAAAGTTGGCTATTGGTCCACTTTAGGTAAGACACCCTGTATATACCATTAGTGAAGTGATGAATTTAATCCAGTATTACAATCTCAAATGATAAATTGAAACTGTCAATTGGCTTTAAATTAAATTAAAATTATGCCTGCAAGTCTGCACAATAGCCAGAAATCTGACTTGACTAGTTCCATATAATCGTGAAATAAATTCGAAATTATACAATCGAATTCTTTACGAGCATAATCGCTTAAACCCGAATTCATTTCTGCACGTTGAAATAGTCAACAATTTCTAGGGGGTTATTCTTCTAAGGATATTCATGTCTCACAGCTCATGTCTCTCTAATTATTAGATATATAAAATCCAACTTTATTGTTTCAAAAAACATTTGTCGGGATGTTTTTAGCTTCTTTTTTTTGAGCGACAACACCAACATATTTCACCGTCTCATTTTTTTCAATATATTACAAAGATGACCAACTGACAACCTCTTGTCCACAAAAGAATTTTATTAAGCATATACGTATTTCGAACTCAATGAGACGTCAAAGATATATCTTCTCTCAATTACAATAACTCTCAATGAGTTCGAAATATGTATATGCTTAATAAAATTCTTTTGTGGACAAGAGGTTGTTGTCAGTTGGTCATGTCGTTATCCACAGTCCTTTCCAGTTTCTCATATTACAAAGATAGTCGAAATGTGAGTGATGTGCTGAAATAGTAGACTATCACAAGGATCTTAATAGCAAGATAAAACTGAATTTTTTATCCAAATATAACTGCAAATCGATCATTAGTATTTTTCATGTCAAATGGATTAGGATTGTCCTTGCCCGCTTTTCAAAAGATTAAAAACATAAAGAAATTTGTCCAAAGAATTTTTAAACATCCTGTAAAATTATATAAAAATACCATCAATTAATTATACAATAAATTCATAAATAAATTTTTTTATATTAAGATATGTAGACTAAGTGTCACGCAGAAATTTGATAGTATGCAGTGGAAGATTAAAGCTACGGTCCAAAAAGACTAAAGACACAGATAAACAGTATTGTGATTTAAAGAAACTTATTTATTTAACCACAAAGTAAATAAGTTAATCAACGTACCCTCTAACACGAGGGTAACGGGTGGGTGCAAAGACCCTTTGGCTGCTTCTAAAAACTCTCTCCAGTCGCGATCGAGCGTAAGCGTTCATGATCAACGCGAGCACTGCATCTAAAAATGACAGAGCGCTCGTCACTGGCGCCTCTAAAAACTCCCCGATCTCATCGTTGTGTTGGGAACGCTCAGAATCAAAGTGATCTTATTTCCATTGTGATCACTTCGCGTTGCCTCGCTCACTTTCACTACTTTCGCTTTCATTACTTTCGCAATAATGGCCGACAATGAAAGCATATCCCACCTCGAAGTCCGTTTCCAATGCGGTTTATAGTTTTGCAATGAATCTGAAGGCACAGAACACGTCAAGATACACGGCAGGGGCGAAGGAACTGAAGATAAAAGCGAAGATTGTTTTATATATTTTAATTTTTCTCTTAGGTTTCGAATTTTCTTTAAAGTTTCGTTTTATCGTACGTGCACTCTCGTACGTAGATTTTTTAACACTCTCGTATTTATTGTCATAAAAGAATAAATGCATTGAAATCTAATAAATCCCCATCAGATTATAATAATGGACAATAAAAATAAATAATTACGCTTAAAACAGAAAGTTTGAAACCGTAACGAGTTTCTGTGGCAGTTACCTCTTATTTACTGATCGGGCTGTTATCTCGTTGCCCTTGGCGCTGTCAAAAAACTTCATGAGCGGGTGAATAGAGCGGGCGCGATCAGGGGTAAACGATCACGTGATTGAAAATGAGCGCTCGAGAGTTTTTGGAAGCACCCTTAGTTTCCTTTATCGCTGTGGCTACGTAAACGGTGACCGGGTTCCGATTCTTGTACACAGTGGCTCAAAGCGCGATGTAAGTTGTTTGCTTTTTTTGGGAGGGGGAGCATAGTACGTGGGGACGAGCGTTAAATATACAGGGTGTCTCATAAATAGAGGTACAAACTTTAAGGGGAGGACGAGAACATCAAAAGGATTGAGAATTGTATAGGAACCCATACGCTGTGCATGAGAGCGCTGGAGGGAAAACATCTGATTTTTCCTCATTCGACTGCATTAGTTGCCGTAGAAAGAGCATGCAACGAACAGTGAAGTGGCAGAAATGCACATCTTGTATGGATTGGCTGATGGCAATGAACGAGCAGCTGAACGACTGTATCAAGAACGGTCCCACCGAGACATGCATCGGGCCACCGTTTGTTTTCTCATGTGCATCACAATTTGTACAAATATGGGTCTTAAGAGGTCACACGCATAGTGAGGGCAGGCCAGGAGTGACTCATACGCTCGCCATGGCCCAAAATGTGATGGGTGTGATAGAGAGGAATCCCAGTACCAGCACAGGAGGGTATCGAACATCTCCTGTAATGTTCTAAAATGAAATCATCTACTACGCCATTTGTAATATTTATGTGCAATAAATTTTCCGGTAATTTCTGACTTGTGTCCTTTCATTTTCTTGTACGTCTGCTACCACTTTCCCATGACGTTTCTAGTGATGGATCTCAATCCTTTTCATGTTCTCTACTTCCCCTTAAAGTTTGTACCTCTATTTATGATGGTTTGGTTTGGTTTGGTTTAGTTTGTTTGGTATTAACGTCCTTTTCAACTGCCTTGGTCATCCTCTATTTATGAGACACCCTGTAGAGCTGTGACTGACCAGATGCGTGTTTTTCACGCTTACCGATATGTTTAGATGATAAATTATGTTTTCTTTTAAAGTTAAAAAAAAAACTATTAAAAATGCTGCTTATTATGCTATTCATTTTATTGGCATAGCAGAAAAAACATTTCTACTTTTTGGAGAATTAAATACTTTTAAGTAATTTTATCAGGTACAACAATATAAACTCTTGAAATCGTCTTTTCTCGACTATTTTTTTTTTTTTTGAAATCACTTCTTAAAAAATCGCAAGAGATTTTTTTTTTTGTCAGGAACGCCCTCCGACATGTCGTCATCTCCGGCAACTTCATAGCCGTGTTCAAAAATCGGGACCCGGTCACCGTTTACGTAGCCACAGCGTTCCTTTATTGTATTGAGTTTTGTAACTTTCTTTATTTGTTACTTTTCAGCGACTGCAAGCACGAACTACATGTATAGTAAGTTAGCAAGCATTTCTCTCTGTGATATAAATACTTAAATGTAACCGCTCAATTTAATCTAAATTATGAGCTGAAAGTATCCAAAGTCTATTACTTTCATCATTTATTTTTTGATACCATACATAATCTATCATCAGTATAAACACATTTTTGTTTAGAGAAAATATCGATTATATTATTTTCTTGTATTGTATTATTTATTATTTTGTGCCGAAATATTTTGGGTTGATGGGAGTCGTCAATCTTCTTGAGATAATGATGATGATGATGATGATTATGAGAAAACATATTCTCATGTATATGTAGAAGTTTTCATTTTATTTATTAAAACCTTAATCCCTACAACGTTAAATATAAATTAATTAAGGATGAATCCAAATCAAATCATTCAATGGAATTTAGCGGTAATTCATAACTTTTTACAAGGAAATTGCATTTATTAGGGAATCTAGGGAATTTTAGAACAATATTATCAATTTGTATGGGATATTTTAATGTAATTTCTACAATATCTTAATGATGATATAGTTTCAAAATTAATTACTTAAAAATATTTTTGCATGCTTTATTTTAAAGTATTCTTCCGATTCTTGTCAGGTTCCAAAATCAATTTAGGATTAGGAGTGGCTTTCGCTTTTTCTTGGTTCGCTTTTATAGTAATTGCGATTTACTGCATACGCAAATATAACAGGCAAGTCAAATTGTTGATCTCTCAAAAATTATAAACTAATAGGGTAGATGTACCAGTAATTGACAGTTTAAGACATTACTATGAAACGAAATTGTGTACGTAAATCAAATTGCATTTTGAAACTTTTCTAGTTATACCATTAAATTGTAAATATAATGCAGAATAAGCCAATCCCTAAAATTTTTTATATCTTTAACAGCTATTAAGTTAATAAATTTTTTCCTAACTAATGCATGAATCACCAGCAGTTGACAGGCAGTTTCACCAGTAATTGACAATATTTTAATTACACGTTTTTATTATTAATTTTTACAAAAAAAAATTGATAAAATTCGAAAGTAGCTGATGAAATCGAGCATTTTTAAGAATGTGTAAAGTATTTAACATTAAATAAAATTGTGCTTTTTAAAATTTAAGTTGTTCATACAGATCATTTATCTTTTTTTCCTTTGAAATAATAAATAAAATGACCATAAAAAAATGTAGGTGTTTTCTAGTAGTGCAATATCATCAGATTTTGAGCAACAAAATGTTCGTAGAAAAACACGATTTTTGACGATTGTTCTCCTACTTGCAAAATTCATTCAATTCATCCTATGCTGTTTCTAATCTTAGTAAACAGAAAACCAGTAGTAGTCTTCTTCTTGGAAGATAACTTGTCCTAGGCTAGTTGATCGTCTCTGTGACAAGGTTCAGGACCAACAAAAAGAATCGGCGAATAGGGCCTAGAAGATGTATGTCAAAGTGGGTGATCTAGAAATTGACAGTCAAGTTCCTATAATTGACACAGCTAAATTGATATACTGGAAGTTAAGAAGTTACACTCCACCATGTTTCCTTTCTTATTACCCTACATTCTGAATCACATTAGTATACTTTCGTTCGTTTTTTTTAAACACAGAAATTATCAATAATTGACAAGTTATGTAAATTACTAGCGACACTACATATCCGGGTTCTAGTAGTTGACAGTGAATTAAAATAGTTAAGACATTAGTCATCTGAAATTCTGTTACTAATAGAAGTATTGTCCACTGATCACACAAAAAGGTTCACGTAAAATTAATAACAAATACTGCATAACATTCATGAAATCTATATATATAAAACCAAAAGTCTGTATGTTTGTGTCT
>JAHWFO010034640.1:6265888-6277972 GCA_023313115.1 Rhysida immarginata | reverse complement strand
TTTAATTCAGTTAACTATCTCATTTCACAGTTTTGCCCGTAGGAAATAAGAATCTGTCGGTCTGGCAATCCAAAGCGGCCGGACTTAAAAATGGCGGCCCTTCAAAATCCGGAACAATTGACTTCAATTTAACTGGTACGATCTATTTTTGGTTCATGTTTTTTTTCTTAGATTACTCGTCCCTAATTAAAATTTCATCGGCCTGGCATTTGAAATCTGCCGGAAAATGGCTGCCAGACCAATCCAAAGTTTGGTAAACCAGAATGATTTAACCAGAATGATCTAATTTTACTTTTTGAACCAAATTGTACCTAACTGCCTGCCATTCCCGAATGATTCGGTCTGGCATTTCGAAGCAGCCGGAATCACGGTGCCAGACTGTTTTAAAATATCCAATTAGTCAATTTTAGCAGTTGACATATGTAGAAGAAAAGAAGGACGAGACTCAGAAACTCTGAAAAAAAAAAAAAAAAAAATGGAACACACTCTTATATTTTTAGGGTCTTACCACTCTGAGTCCAATTTCAATGTTAGCAATATAATTGAATAACTGTACGACTGTATAATACTAGTTTCTTGGATTTTTTTCTGAATATAAATATTTTGATCTGACGGTCTGGCTTTTAAACATCAGACTAAATTATATGCCTTAAGTTAAAATTTTTAAAAAAATATTTGAATACCGAATGCCAAGATTAATAACAATAAATCAGTAAAATATTAATATGTAACGATCAATTCATTTCACCAAAGGACAGGATACTAAAATCCTTGGAAGCTCATCTGGGTTGAAAGATCTTTTATAGAAATACACAACGTATCGGGTACTTCTGGTATTATTTATTATTTCAGGCATGTTGAAAAAGTGTATTATACCTCACCTCAGAAATTTATAACAAATGTTCAAACTGCCCTCTTCGGATCATTGACTGTCACACCCGTTCAAATATTCCTTGAAGAGTCCTTGTATTAAGAATGTCGGTTGCATAAACTTACGGTTTTAAGTAGCCCCAGAGATAAAAATCCGAAGGAATGAGATCGGGGAATTTGCCAGCCATGGAACTGGTTCTCCCCTACCTGCCATGGTTAAATAGAACACCTTTCAGTTAACTTACTACAAAAATGAAACCTTGAAGACAGACTAACCACAAATGTCCAAAAATGACAAATGTAAACAAGTCTCCATAGCAACACAGCGCCATCTGATTGGTTACAAACTTCGTTGATGGATTATACCTTGTTGAATGCAAGCTTTCATTAATATCGCAAAATTTAAGGATTTTATGACATATGTTTATTGTTTTGGTGTGAAAAATTCACCTTCACAGTTTGTAAACGTATTTTTGATACACCCTGTATACACTCACTCACCAAAAATCATAGCACACCTGACTAATGACGTGTTGGGCCTCCTCTGGCCCGGATAACGGCAACGACCTGTCGTGGAAGAGAGTCTACCAGTCCCCGGAACACATCCACAGGCACTGCAAGCCATGGCGCCTCCCACTGCACTTCATAACGATGCTGCATTTACCAGTTATGTTGGTGACGACCTAACAAATCGTTCGATGACATCCCACAAATGTTCAATGGGATTGCAATCTGGAGAACGCGGAGACCAAATCATTGTCGTGAAGTCTGTAGCATATTATCCAGTCACTGCCGTGTCATAAGGGCCGTGTGTGGAGGCGCATAAAACAGTTCATGAAGGGGTCCAGGTGTTCCTCAAGCAGATCGACGTAGGAAGTAGCACGCAGAGTGGATGTTAGATGCACCAATGGACCCATTTCATGCCACGAGAAAACACCACAGACCAGAATGGAACCTTTCACCTGCCTGAGTGGTCCCCACCTGACAAGCGGGTTTCATGGCTTCGTGTGGCCTGCGTCAGACACCGACACGACCGTCAGCCCGATACAGCTGAAACCATGCTCGTCGCACTAGACAACCCTTTGCCAGTCCTCAGCGGTCCAATGCCGATGTTGGTTGGCCCAGGATAGGCGTTGCTGACGATGTGCAGCTATGAAGAGTGGTACCCGCCGTGGCCTCCTGCTTCCAAAGCCTGCAGCTGCCAAGGTTCGCCGAATTGTCGTCACAGACACAGTTGTGGGACGTCCCTGGTTGTACCACATGGTGATTTGGCCTGCTGCAACACATCCCGGCAAACATCTCTGGTATCAATGTTGGGTGTACTCTCGATAGACCCTTGCAACGATTGTGCGGGAAAATTGCAAGGTGTTGGCTACATCTGATATTGAGGCACCTATCCGTCTGGCACCAACAATCATCTCCCGTTCAAATGCAGATAATTCTCGGCGTGCTGCCATTTCTGTAGTTAGTTTTGCTTACAATGATTGTGGGATATCAAGGAGTCCTCTGCACCTGCATTCCGAGAATGGAAGCAGCGGGATGTGCTCATTACGGACAGGGAACCTGATTGGAGGGGTGTGCCATGATTTTTGGTGAGTGAGTGTATTATGTATCATGTATTATATGGCGAAAATGGATTCGGAATACCCATTAAAGATGTTAGCCGAATTGTTCTCATTATTCTGTTGAGCTTAAGATGACTGGTTTGTTTACAATATCATATTATCGTAAGCAAAAGAGTTGTATTTGTTGTATTACAAAGCTATTTTGTATGGAAATTTCGTTATATACAGGCAAAATTACAATGTTTCATTTCATTCCTCTTTCATTTTCTTATACCGTGAATTCCAAATATTATACAAATATCACTTAATTTATAATAGTAGCTTATCAGATATATTAATTTAGGGACTGAATTTAAATTTTGAAAAAAATCAGTCTGGTACCCTGAATCCAAATTAACCTGGTTCGCTAGCCAATTAAATAGTTAGGGGCAAAAAAGTTAAGCAGTGAAAATTTAGATCATTCTGGTTAAATTGACTTCTATTTACGAAGGTTTGCGCATATTAGGTAAATATGCACAGATCGAATTCGAATATAGACCGGAATATAGAAAGCACAAAATAAAAAATTACTCGTGTAAATAAAGCATAATTTTTTCTCATAAGCTGAACATAAAAAAAATGACAATTTTGACTCTTTAAATCGGTCTGGCACCGTGATTCCGGCTGCTTCGAAATGCCAGACCGAATCATTCGGGAATGGCAGGCAGTTAGGTACAATTTGGTTAAAAAAAGTAAAATTAGATCATTCTGGTTAAATGGATGTCAATTTTTTACCAAACTTTGGATTGGTCTAGCAGCCATTTTCCGGCCGATTTCAAATGCCAGACCGATGAAATTTTAATTAGGGAGGAGTAATCTAAGAAAAAAACCATGAACCAAAAATAGATCGTACCAGTTACATTGAAGTCAATTTTTCCGGATTTTGAAGGGCCGCCATTTTTAAGTCTGGCCGCTTTGGATTGCCAGACCGACAGATTCTTATTTCCTACGGGCATAACTGTGAAATGAGATAGTTAACTGAATCAGATATTTCCGGTTAAATCTAACAGGGCTGGCTCCTGGTCTATTAACCTTAAACCCAGAGATCGTGAAAGAAAGTCTGTGCTTTAACCTCTAACCCAGATATGAAGAGCATTTTACTTTCGATATGGAAGCGACTAACTGCCTGCACGCAACTGCTGTCAGTACAAATGAATAATCCATCTCCATCGTGAATGCAAGTGAATTTGTGCTGTTTTTATAATATTTATTGATGGCATTGGCATTTAGCAAGGTTTTGTGGAAAGAAAACATGCAGAAATTCCAATCGGAAAGCAGGGATTTAAAGAAGTTAATTCAAAGAGGAAAGTGAAAATAGAATGGAGAGAACAGCCAGGGAGGAGGGAGAACAGCCTCCTTCTTCCCAGGAACAGCCACCAGTCACGTTATGGAGGGGGTTGACGTAACAGCCGATTAACTCATGTCCCAGACGTTGCAGATCAGTGGCGCTGTTTTTATTAACACTTAAATAGCATTGAATCAGTTACGAACTTTGCTTCCCGTTCTCCCTCTTCCCTGACCATATGTTCAGTAGATTTCACAGAGTATACTTCTAAAATCGGGTCCATCATTTTGACTTTCCCTGTAGATTAGCTCAAAGGACCTTGACACTTTTCATTTATGATTGTTGATTTCATAGCTATCTAGTGTTATAGCTTGCTAATTATTTATTTTTTTGGTTTAGATTATTAGCTTTGCATTGAATACAAAACGAGCAGTTCTTAAAAATTAATCTTTTCAAAAAAAATTTTAGAACATTTTTCAGCATCAACTAATCGTTTCATTAATCAAGATAATTTTATAATGTAGGTGTTCTTCCAGAAATCCAAGACTTCTATTCACTTGATAATTCAAGTGGTGGTTTGTTGCAGACCTCATTCGTTTGCAGTTATATGATTTTTGCCCCAATTTTTGGTTATTATGGGGATCGTTATAATCGCAAAAATATCATAGCTGGAGGAATTTTTTTTTGGAGTATAACCACTCTTGCTGGCTCCTTCATTCCACAAGAGGTAAGATTTATGGTTTTATTATTTTTTTTATTTTATTCATTCTTATTCTCTTTACTAGTTAAAGATCAACTGTACTTCTGAAAATTTTTAATTTCTATTGACCTGTCTATATTTAAAAGGGGAGGAGAGGCATTGTAAACATTGAATTGTGGCCAAATATTTGTCACCAACATTTTAATTAAATTTTTTTTAATGTATAACTATAGTGTAAAGAAAACAAAATGATAATAGGGAAAGAGGAAATTTTTATACAGTCACACCCCATTAATACGTTTTTCATGAGACTAGAAAAAATTTTTGTTATTATCTGTGAATAAAATGTAATGTGATTAATTGGAAACCCCATTAGTCATGAGTTATGAAATAAACTTGAGACCAGTATGTGTTACATACCGTATGATCTTCATGCATTTATTTGTTTAGTGGGGGGGGGGGGGGAGAAACTTAGTTATTGAATTCTGTCTACATGAACATATAGACATTATTAGAAATTACATTGCTTAGGTACTACGCAACTATAAAAGCTCAGGTTGAACATTATCACAACACACAATAAACTACTGAATTTTGTCTAAAATCGATAATTTATGTCTTCTATTTGATTGCTCAGAATTTTTGGCAGACTTGTCTTCATCATTCTTTTTCTCTTCTTGACATAGGCCATCGTGAATTTTTGTGCGACATTGCTGCACTGTTTCAGTGACGACATCCTAATCGATCTGCACATAGTCTTTAAAAGTTAAGATAATAAAGCTTCCTCCAGATCCTCACACGTCGCTGGCCGCATCTGCTTCCTTTTCAAAATCCCACTTGTCTACTTCTCTCTTTGTTTTTAAGAAGCATTAGCCAACTTGAATGGGAATGTTAAGCTCCTTTGGAGTATCCAGAAAATCTAATTTTGGTTCAGCATAAGATCATTAAGTTTCTTCTTCTGCAATGTAGCCATGATATTAATACACTCCCCGACACAATTGCTGGGACACTTTGTCATAGAAGGAAACGAAAAAGAATGAAATACTTTAATTGTACACAATTACTGTCACTTACAGCAAAAGTATTATTACAGAAAGACCTGAATTTATAAGTACATTTTATGACAATACAGTAAAAATGTGAAAACAGAAATTCCATGCGACACAATAAATGGGACAGTCCATAAATGCACGCTTAAACCTTGATTTGAGGTCTGTTGTTCAGTAAGGTATCTCGTTGCCCTTTTTCTCAATTAAATCAACCAGTTTATGGTTGTAATTTTCAAAGTATTTGCAAATTTCTGGTCGTTTTGTCTGATTGATCAAGTCAACTGCCTCTTGAATTTTTTCCCACAGTTCTATGGTGGAATGAAACTGAGGACCATCTTAAACAATATCACAAATCATTCCAAATGTTTTCAGTGATATTTAAGTCCGGACTTTTTGCAGGCCAATCAATAACTTTCAAATTTACATCCTTAAACCACTTCAGCACAACTTTAGCCTTATGAATGCTGGCATTATCTTGCTGGAAAAAATATTCTTGATCAGGATGTTTGGTGTCAAGGAAAGGCTTAACATACTCTTGAAGTAACTTAATATAGTCGATAGCTTTTATTCGTCCCACCATCCGTTTCACATAAACAAAACCATCAGAACAAACCATCCCCCAGACCATTACTCCCATCGGACGCTTTATTTTTGATGGAGCAGTCTGGTTATCCACATATGTGCCAAAATTGTCCGGGCCATCAAAGGAGAACTTTTTTCATCACTGAAAATTGTTCTATGAAATGGATGATTGTCCCTTATCCACTGAAGGGCCAACTTCAGTCGTCAAAGGAAGTTTCTGATGAACTGTTTTGTAGACAAACCCTTCTCTTTTCAAATGCCCATAAACAGTCCTTGTTGACATCTTCAGATTACACTTTCTTCGGACTTTTCCAGCAGTTGCTCTCTCTTGAATTGCTGTTAATCGACGAATTTCCTTCTTAATTAAAGTTTTTTCTCTTGTTCTGATAATCATTTTTGGTCCTCGTTTCTTCTTCATTCCCAAATCCCTATGAACTATATAATGTACAGAACTTTTAGGGATTTTCATGTTCCTTGAAATCTCTGATACCCACTCCATTTTGGTGCAGTTCAATTATTTTGTTACGAATATTAGCAGAATACATGATTACGTAGTGGCTCTGAACAGTGCTTTAAGATATTTTATAAGTGGGAGAATTTGCATATTTCTGTCATTCAAATCATGGACTGTCCCATTAATTATGTCAAGGGTGATTTCTTGTTCTCTCAATGTTTATTTTATTCTTGTTGAAAATATTTCATTAGTTATTACTGTTTATGGTAATATCGTTTTTATGACTGTTAACAATTATTTCAAACCCTAATATTTCATTCTTTTTGTTTCTTCTATGACAAACGAGGTGTCCCAGAAATTGTGTCGGGGAGTGTATGAAACTAACAAAATTAATGTTATACTAAATACTAATGACTGAATCGAGTTATGAATATTGCAAGTCATGTGTGTATATACAGGGTGTCTCAAAATTCCTGGTACAAACTTTACGAGGTGATAGAGGGTGAAACCATAAGAATCTTTTCTCTATAGTGTTTTTAGGGAAACTCCACCCCTGCAAAGATATGAGGGGCTAAAAGTAGGATACGTACAGAACAGCTCTGAATATCCAATGATGGTAATTTGAACTCCTTAAACTTTGTTACCCCATTACCGAAATGGTACTGAACCACAATTACTGACACTGATAAATAAGGTTCAAATTGTTTTGCATTATGATGAACTCTCCCAAAACATAGGTGTGATCTGTTGCTAATTGATTGTCGTCAATGAGGTGTCACTTCATAAAACATAATTAAATTCATCAACCACCCCTATTGCAAAGACAAGTTCACAATACATAAATGCATGCAAATTCGAAGCCTACCAATAAAATGTTGCTATTACAAACAAGCCCCCCCCCCCCATTATGTTGTGGAATCAGTTCTGTCATGCAGTGATTCACAAATGCTGAGCTTGCTGACATGCATTACATTTATGGTGTAGCAAATGGAAACTGCAGGAACGCTGCATGAATTTATCGTCACCAGTTTCCACGTCGAGTACATTCTGACAGCCGGCTATTTACCAGAATTCACATTTGACTCCACGAAAATGGAACGTTTCATGTTCAGCGACCCGATGCTGGATGCCCACGAGTTGCTCGGCAGGAGATTGAAGTACTTGAATACTTTGAAGAACATCCATTCAGTAGCACCCGCATGGCAGCATAGAACCTGGGTATTTCACGAGGTACGGTTTGGCGTGTGCTTCGTGACAACAGCCTGTATCCATTTCACCATCAACGAGTGCAGCTGTTGCTTCCCCGAGATTATCCGGCTCGAATGCAGTTTGCACAATGGTTACTACAAGAATCTGAAAGAGATCAGCTGTTCCCATCATATGTTCTCTTCACCGATGAAGCCTTCTTTAACCATGATGGAATTATCAACTATCGAAACAATCACACATGGGCAATGGCCAATCCACATGCGATATTTCACCATGGACATCAACAACAATTTGGGGTGAATGTGTGGGTGTGGCGTACTTGACAATACGCTGATCGGGCCTTACCCACTACCTTCTCGCCACAAACTGACACATTTATCAAGTGTTTCTGGAGGAAGTATTGCCAGATTTGTTGGAGGATGTTCCATTAGCTTGTCAACGATTGATGTGGTTTCAGCATAATGGAGCGCCAGCTCATTTCGCTGGTAATGTACGCAATGTGCTTGACAACTTGTTTAATGGTCGTTGGATTGGTTGGGGAGGCCCAGTACGGTGGCCACCACGTTTGCCCGACCTGTCTCCTCTCAATTTCTGGTTGTGGGGCCACATGAAAACATTGGTGTATGCAACAGAAGTCTAAGACATTGGTGACCTTACTGCGCGCATTGCTGTTTCAGCTGGTGAAACCCAAGCCCATACACAAATTTTTCAACACACATGCCAATCATTAGTATGCAGTTGTCAACTGTGTGTACAGGTTGGTGGTGGAAATTTTGAGCATTTGCTTTGAATAAAGTACGTACTTCTAATCAAACACTGTACTGTCAATGTTCATATTTCGTGTTACAGTCATTGGATGTTTAGAGCTGTTCTGTACGCATGTCAGCCACATTGCAGGCGGTGCATCCTACTTTTAGCCTTCATATCTTTGCAGGGGTTGAGTTTCCCTAAAGACACTAGAGAAAAGATGCTTATGGTTGCACCCTCTATTACCTCGCAAGGTTTGTACCAGGAATTTTGTGACACACTGTATATACGGTATGTAGGTTGTCCCTGAAGGAAAGATCAATATTTCATGTTGGTATAGAATGAGTTATTGTAAGTTAAAAAGTTTATATAAACATGTAGTCTTTTATTAATGATTTCTGAGATACAGCTATTGGTTAAGTATTGAATAATTTAAAGTAAATACAGGGTGATTCGAAAGTCCCCGAACTCCAAATTTAAAACGTATTTACTGCAAAACCATAAAAGATATCAGAGTATTGCTGCTTGCAGCAGTTGTGTGTGATCTTTGGAATGTGCTGCACAGCGTGAGAGCACCACATGATACGATGCTTACACGGGTGCAGGCGAGCAGTGACTTTGTCAGTCATGGTTCTCCCAACTTCATGCGGTAAAACTCTTGCACTTAAAATCTTAAAACATTTGCAATAAGTAAATCATTTTTCTGAATGCAAAGAACGAGCTCTTGCAATACTCGAATTCTGTATGGCCTTAGTTTTGTACGTTTAGTAGCCCTCTAGCAGGCTGAATAAGAGACCCCCGAACTCTTGAGACAGCTGCTGAAACGTGGTTGTCACCACGACCATTCGGACACTTTTTAGGCTTCTCATAAACACTACCTGTCTCATGAAACTGATATACAAGATTATACACAGTTGTTTTCCTTGGTACAGTATAGGAGCATCAGGAAACTTCCTTTGAAAGTGCTGAATGCAATGTTGGTACGATTTTTCCGCAAAATAAACTTCTAAGAATGTGATGCTGTTCTTGCGTGAGAATAATTTTCGACTGAAAGTCGCTGTTCGCCCGTGGTGCTCTCAAGTTGCGTAGCATGTTCCTAAGGTCACACTCAACTACCACAAGCAGCAATACTCGGATATTTTCTATGGCTTTGCAGCAAATAAGTTTTAAACTTGGGGTTTGAGGATTTTCGAATCGCCCTGTATTTAGGTCCCATTATTTTAGAAAATCGTATGAGAGGGCAGAGTTACCTCGAATTTTTACAAAATACTTCTTCCAGATTAACAACATCTGGCGATATGAATAACAATGTATTTTCAGCATGACTGAGTAACCTCCTCATGACATGAAACACGTGCGAGAGCTCTTAAATGCAGTTTTTCCTAATCGCTGGATTGGTCGCAGTAGAACAATTAGTTGGCCATCAAGATCGCCCGACCTAAAACTTCTTCGCCCACAACATCTGTGGACCAAATAAGAGAACGTGAAGATGCCTTCAGGCACACAATTTGCCACATTTTTATAAGCATTCATTGAAATATGTGGTGGAAAATTAAAAAATTTGTTATGATAAAGTTATTAGAATGTTAATGCAGTAAAATTAAAACCATATTATAGTGAAATTCCACCTATCCTCTCCTTAACTGCGAGGCCTAGTCACAATGCTACATCATTCTGCAAGTGCTCTGCATTTTCTTTATAAAGAAATTCAATTCATAAATTTTTTAATAGTCCCTAAATACATATTTAATAAAACATAATATTGAGCTAGTTATACTTTATTTCTATCAAAACAAAAATTCACCTTTTAAATTGCTGAACTTCAATTAGGTCAGGATTGCCACAAATTGACGATGTTTTATGGTGCATCATGGGGGATAGAAGGGAAAATTTTAGGGGTTCTTTTAAATGTCCAAAATTACTAGTTTTTATCCTGTTCATCATTAAATGTCGAAAGTTTATTTTAGTAGGCGTATTTTAGCATCCTATGTTGTGAATTGTCCAGGAAACCAAGTAACAGTTTATTCATACACAGAATGAGAACACCAACCAATTGCAGTTAGGGAGAAGATAGGCAGAGTTTCACTATACAATCTTCATAATTTTAGTTTCAAATTGCCGCATCTCGGAAACCATTAATGAAAGACTACATGTGTATATAAACTTTTGACTTAAAATAACTCCTTCTATACCCATGAGAAATAAGGTGTGTCCAATAAATATAGAACCACTCATGAAAATGGAAATAACTCTGACATTTTTTAACACAATTAAATAACAATTTATTTTTCATCAAAAATTTATTTATTTTTCATCATTAATTTATTTATTGTTTATAAATGACAATGTGAGCATGTTGACACAATGTAATGATAAAATAAGAAATAGAAAGAAAAATAAATTGAAAAAGGTAGATTTTGTCTGTCCAAAAATTATAAAACCACAAAGCTTAATATCCAATAAATTTTCCTTGAGCTTCCAGAACTTTTATAGCTCAGGTTGGTATTGTCTCAACAAGTTTTTTGAACACTTCTTCGTCCAATTTTTTCCATTCTTCAACAACAGACCTCTTCAAATCGTCAACATTTGCATATTGTTTTCTACCCTTGTAAACTGCTCGTGCCAAGCTACCCAAACATTCTCCATTGGGTTTAGGTCGGGAGAAAGTGGTGGCCAGTTCATCACTTTGATCCCTTTTTGTTGAAACCATTGTTGAGTGCTTTTTGCACTGTGAACAGGAGCGTTGTCTTGCTGGAACTCCCAGTAACGTCCTCCCATTCTCTCCCCGAATGGCAATAAATTCGTTTCAAGAATTTGTTAGTATTTAATTGCATTCATTCGTCCATTGACAAAAGCCAAATTTGATCTTCCATAAAATCCAAATGCACCCGACACCATTAGACTGCCACCACCTGGTTGTCTTTTAGAGAAGAATTGTTCCTCTTTGCGAATGTCATGCCAGTAGTACTGGAATCCATCCGGCCCGTCTAGATTAAATCTTTTTTCATCACTCCACACCACGTTCCTGAACTTTTTCCCCCATTGCACTTTTCCCCTTGCCCAAATAAGGCGCTTTTCTTTGTGACAAGATTTCAGTATAGGTCGTGGCTTCCTCTTCTTGAATACCAGATTGCCAGACTGATGTACTACATTGGCAATTGTAGATTTGCAAACAGGGAAGTTTGGAGAATTCGCAAGAGATCGCAAAGAAGCATTGTTTCCACTTATTTCGCGCACAATGATTCTTTTCTGGCGTTGTGTAACTTTCTGCGGCCTGCCTGTTGACTTCTTTACTCCATACTGATCACCTAAACGCAAATAATTCAGCACCACATTGTGCGATCTACCTAACGCATTTGCAATTTGTCTTGCAGAATTGCCACAATCATGTAAAGCATGAATTTGACCCTTCTCAAAATCCGATAGAGATTTGGCTTTGGGCAGTGTTAAAAAAGTGGTTCAAGACGTTTTACAATGTCAGCTTTCACATATTTTTATCACAAATTTGAATGGGGAAAACCATTGCAATAAAGGGGTGTGTGTAATTTTTGGTCCAGTCGATTTTTTTTTTTTTTTTTTTTATA
>JAHWFO010034640.1:6175217-6265788 GCA_023313115.1 Rhysida immarginata | reverse complement strand
CTTTGGACAGACAAAATCTACCTTTTTCAGTTTATTTTTCTTTCTATTTCTTATTTTATCATTACATTTTGTCAACATGCTCACATTGTCATTTATAAACAATAAATAAATTGTTATTTAATTGTGTTAAAAAATGTAAGAGTTATTTCCATTTTCATGGGTGGTTCTATATTTATTGGACGCACCTTACAGTATGGACGTAGTTGAACGCAGTGGTCCGGAGCCAGTTTTTTGCAACTGCATTAAATCGAGTCACATTATCTTCATTTGAGGCAGTGTTAATGTTGAAAGTAAATTATCGCGATAGTTTTTAGAAGTAGCCATACACTTTCAGTTGGGTGTCTGCATTACAGTAATGCAAGACCATGATTGTATAATAAGTGTTGTTATAGTAAATGTTCAACCTTTGTTTTTATTTAAATTGATGAACAATTTCTGTTTTTTGCCTTTAAATCTAAACACCCCATACTTTCACTGCCTCTGTCTCCTAAATGGTTAGATCACCATAAATTGTTTGCATGTTCACTTTTTAGAAATAACAAACTGATATTAATAAGGAATTAATTCTTAATTTCTTTTTTTCCCAATTTTTTATCCAGTACTTTTGGTGGTTTCTCACTTTACGAGGTCTTGTTGGCATTGGTGAAGCTAGTTATTCTACAATTGCACCCACTATTATTGCTGACATGTACACTGGCAACATGCGTTCCAGGATGTTGGCACTATTTTATTTTGCTATTCCTGTTGGCAGGTAAAGTAGCCTATTATTTAAAACTTTTTTTTTTTTCTGAAAATTAAAAACTTATTAGTAATTCTTTCTTTTTCTAATCGATATAAAATAATAGTGGCCTAGGTTATATCATTGGGTCTAATGTAGCAACTGCAGCAGGCTCGTGGCATTGGGCACTACGTGTAAGTATTTAATGTACTTTTTGTTTGTTTTTTTTATTTATTTTAGTTGTCCCTCCCCAAGTCATTTTAAATCCTATGTTGAATAACCCTTAGCCAGCAAATTCTCCAAGGACTGACAATACTGACTTTTGGAAGGGACAGCTGTACAGTGAAACTTTACAATAAAACATTTGAATGTCATTGTTTATTTATTTTAGTGTGTATTTTTAATAATAGTTATTTTGTGTCTTCAGGTTACACCGCCGCTAGGTTTTGTATGTTGCTTGCTTGTATTTTTCTTCATGCAAGAACCTCCTAGAGGAGAAAGCGAAGGTGGTGATCATCTTCATGCCACAAGTTGGAAAGAAGATATTATATCACTTTTAAAGAAGTATGGAAGTTTCTCTCCATTTTTAGTTTTCTTAATAAAAAGTCTTTATGGGAACATAAGTGTCTGTCCCTTATCTGTCTCTCAGCCAGCTAAAACTTTTAAATGGTTAAAATTTGTATGCAGTTTCACAATTTACGAAAATTTATGAAGTTTGAATACCAGAGTTTCACAAATAGTGATAAAGCATGGACATCAAATGATTTATTATACTTTGATTAAAAAAATTTATATATTGATAAAATTTATGAGCACTAGAGCTTGATGACCGAGAGGGCTAAGGCACAGTCTTGTTGGTCTTGAAGCCAGCGAGTTGTGGGTTCAGATCCTGCTAAGGGCATGGACGTTTGTGTTTGTTCCATTACTAGCAAGCTTAGAAGACCAAGCAAAGGTCTCAGTAAGCTGATTCCATGATAGGCTAAATTTCCAATAGATCAATGATTATTTAATATCTTTGACACCAAATAAGTAAAAGAGGAATAGAAAAGAGAGATTCATAATATTTATTTAGTAATCTATTTTATGTAGCTGATTAAAACAAATGCAGTACATATATGTGCTCCAAAGGTTACTAAAGCTCGTCAAACGTGATCGCGATTGTTATTTTTGCTTTGATGGCTCTTGGAAAATGCATCCGAGTGCGTTCTTTTATTATCTCATCTATCTGCACTATTATCGTAATTAAATTAATCGAATTAATTCAAACTTAACAAAATTAAATGAATGATCATTGATAACATTTTATATTGTTTAGCGATTAAGCTCATTAAATGTGTGATGCCATAAGGCACAGTTTTGATTAAAAGTTGGGCCGAAGTGACAAATGATAAATGATTTACAAAATTAAATAAAATATTGTAAACTATGAAATTTATTAAAGATTTAAAAAGTGTTGCATTTCAAATGCATTAGAGACATCATGTGGGAAGAAAACCTTAATGATGATGAAATCTAAAATTATTGTATATTATCAGAAGAAAATGTTAATACTAGGATTAATGCTTAATGAACTGTAAGGGGTGGTTATACAAGAAACCGAAGTGGTTATACTAGAAACCAGAGCACTGCGACTCTATGAGTCTATTGTACTAGGATTAAGTTAGTCTTTATTACTTTGAATTGTTTTAAATACCACTGAAGTAACAGCATTGTTCATTTTTAAAAATTTCTAAGGGCAATAAGAGGTATTGCAATATGGGACTTACCTGCAATGCTCAAGTTTTGGGCGCGCACAATAGAAATTTTTTTCTCCTTCCTGTGGGCAGTGTGTCTCTTTGTACAAGATCCAAATACAATTTTCTTTTTCTAGGTTCAGAAGGTATAGAGAGAATGGACGAAAAGTAACATGTTTCATCCATGGATACAAGATTAAGTTTTTCTTTTTTCTAGTATTCGAATTACACCCATGAGCAGCACAGTGATAATTAGACACATTTCAAATATAATAACAGAACAGCATGTTCTACTTCTCCATGCGCTATGCATGTTTAGTATGTTCTCGAGTATGTTAAGCAGAGAAGCCACATTTCGCGATACCTCGTGTTGGTTTAGTAATTTACATGTAAGAGTTTAATGTGTTTATTATTGAACTTGTTAGTGGAATTTTAATACCGTTGAAATGCATATATTTCATTTTTCTTGAAATACTTGCAAATTTTAGGGGCTGCCTTGCATTCGAGATCCTCTTACAATTTGGTAAATACATTAATTGAATTAGCATTGATGAAATATTTCTTGCTGCAGACATTACAACATTTTCAATGACAAAAGGTCAGCAGGAATGTTTGTTGTTATCCATGCTAATTACAATGTAGATAAGAGAAGAAAAAATTCGCGACCCGAAATCAAACCAAAGATCAAGACTCGCAGATAGCAAGTTACATTGATAAAGAGAGCAGATTCTTGACTGTCAAGTTAGGAATCCTTCTTGCTCTTAAACCATCAAATAAAGTGATGAATATGAATTCAGTATATTTTTGATTATATGAATAATTGACGAATGTAGGAGACACAAGAACCGTAGAATACAATAAATAATAGATATTTAATGAAAAATAAAATAAATAAATCAAAATTAAAAAGGTGACATTTTGGTTAGAGGCTATCCTTTGTCAAAGCAGGGAGGATAATTCTCTAAAAGAAGGAGAATATTAGAGAATTATCCTTAATGATGAATGAAGTACTAGAAGACGACTTGTATGTAGAAGATATTAGCTGAGACACCAGAAGGGGAAGCCTGGAAATAAATTAGAAAACTGGGATAGAACAGAAAGAAGACAAATGGGAGGGCAATAAGAAAAATGCAATAGGATAACGCACACAGAATCAAAATGACAGAAAATGTGGAAGAGATTAGGAATGATACAATCGAAACCGCATATAAGAGCTCCAGATCAACTGCAGCTCCGCAATGACGCTTCCACAAGCAGGTCCGACTGCAACTAAAAAGCCGGACATAAAATGAACATAAAAAAAATTATGAAGGAATATAGAAAACACATTGAAAAGAGAGGGAATATTTGAGAAAACTGAACATTAAAAAAACAAGAGAAAGACACAAATGTGGTAAAACTGATAAGAGAGATCAGGAGGAGGGGGGGGGGGCAATAAATACAGAAAGGGAAAGACAAGGGTGTAGAAAGGACTGCTACAAATTAGGGAGTGGCTGGAGTGGGAGGGGAATATGGAAAAGGTTATGAAGGAATGGTGCCTTTGCTAAGGTTGAAGCCATTAGGGGTTAGGGAATTGAATTTCCAAATAAGAAAAGACTTTAATTGCTTTTTCTTTTTTATTGTGGATGTTGTTGCGAAGAACATAATGGCTGACATCCTGTAAAGAGTGGCCAGGGGAACTACAGTGTTTAGGTACAGGGGTGTAAGCATTGTTAGGGATATCGAACTTATGTCTGGCGAACCTGGTACATATGGTATTGCCTGATTCTCCGACATACTGCTTCTGACGTGCTTTGCAATGTGAGCGATGTACCGATAATAGGTTGTGAGATGTGCAGATCAGGTTCTGATTAATCTCGAGGGTAAAAGAAGCACTGCTGGAAATGGAGGTGTCAGGGTTAAGGAAATGGCAAATGCCACACCGTTTTTCAGTGCAAGGTGAACAGCCCTTAGTAGAAGTACGTGGTTTAGTGATACCAGCATGGACCAGAATATTGTTAAAATTAGATGTCCGTTTAAAAAAAAAATTATGGTGATTCTGGTAGAATGGAATGGAGAAGAGGAGATTCGTCAATAATATGTTAATGTTTCCTTAGGACATTTTTAATACTATTGAGGGTTGGAGAAAGCAATTAGTTTTCTTATTTGGAAATTCAATTCTCCAATCCCTTAATGGCATTAACCTTAGCAAAGGCACCAATCTTTCATTACCTTTTCCATATTTCCTTCCCGCTCCAGCTATTTCTTAATTTGTCACAGTCCTTTCTAGGCCCTTGTCTTTTCCTTTCTTGCCCCCCCCCCACCCCACCTCTCTCTTTTATCAGTTTTACCACATTTGTGTCTTTCTCTTCCTTTTTAATGTTCAGTTTTCTCAAATATTCCCTCTCTATTCAATGTGTTTTCTATATTCCTTCATGGAAACTACTTGTTGGAATATGATCAAATTTTTTAATGGTGTACACAGTTTCATGTGCCCTATTATTCTTCCAAAATTCATTATCCTAGGCGTTACAGAACCTGAGTTATTAACTTGTTGACCTTTTTGGTGGCATTTTTATTTCTGTTCATATCTCAATTAGCGTTCAAATTCGGACCTTGTTCATATGAATTTTTTTGCTTAGAATCACCCATACTACCTCCCTTAAAAGTTTGTAAAAGTATTTTTGAAACTCCCTGTATAAGTTGTCTTCTAATATTCATTCATCACTTCCGGATAATTCTCTAATATTCTTTTTTCTATAGAGAATTGACCAATATCACGACTCTTCTGATTGGTTGGCAAGTAACTATCAGGCTTGAGTTGCACCCGAAAGAAATGCATGCGCACAACCATGTTCCTTTGAGTGCCAACCCTGCCGCACCGCGCCAGTTTCTCGTCCTCAACTATGTGTTATTGGTCAATTATCCTCCCTGCTTTGACAAAGGATAGCCTCTGTCTGAAACATCAGCTTTTAATTTTTGATTTATTTATTTTTTTTATTATTAAATACCTATTATTGATTATATGAATACAAATTCATTAACAGTTTCATAACGGTTTCATCTATCTATTGGGGAGCTTGGAACATATCTGCAGATACATAACTGTTAATGAAAATGTTTTAAAAATAATTTAGGACAATGTTTTCTAACCTTTTTTTCAGTACTCTTTATTAATTCTTTTTTTTTCCTAATTTTCATAATTCAGTTGTTTAAAAGAAAGTATACTTTCCTGTCTATTCAGGACAATTTGAAAGAAGCGAAATGACTCAAAACTCAAAGCACTGATTTCGGAGGTCTAATTTTGTTTGTCTACATTCAGAGACATATACTTGCACTGAAATTAGGATATTTACCAATTAGTTTGTTTTATTCATTGTATGTATTTAATATCAATTGTATCATGCAACTCATTTTCAGTGCTAGTTTTATGTGGTCAACTATAGGCTTCACATGCGTTGCATTTGTGGCTGGTGCATTGTCCTGGTGGGGACCATCGTTCCTCGAGAAATCCATCAAAGTTCAAGAAAAAGAGGCTGATTTGGCTCAGTAACTAATTTTATTTTATTTTTTGTATTAATTTATTATACAGTAGTTTGTCTAAATTAGGCTCATTGATATACCAATTTTGAATTGCAGTATAAGCCTCATCTTTGGAGTCATTACAGTGATAGCAGGTATTTTGGGTGTTACAATTGGTTCAGTGTCTGCTCAGTACCTCAAAAGGAGATGCACATCAGCTGATCCTCTAGTCTGTGCCTTTGGTATGATATCCTGTATGCCTTTTCTATTTTTTGGATCGCTGGTTTCGAGATACAATACATCTGTTGCTTATGTAAGTTAATGTTATGAAACTACAGCACATATACATATATTTATTAATCAAAAAAACATTTTAAACATTTTTTTTTTTTCAGGTATTAATCTTCTTTGGGGAAGTTTTACTATGTCTAAACTGGGCTTTGGTTGCAGATATTTTACTGGTAAATTATCATTTTTTTAATGTTAATTTTTAAGGAATGCAGAATATTAATAAATCGTTTTTTATTGGCAGATACAAAGAATATTTTCAGATATCCTAAATTTTACTGAATCATTTTACGTTAATTTTTTTTACTTACTTTGAATTTAATATACTTTACTAAAAGAATATATATGAGGGACACTCATAAAATGATAATTATTGCCAAGAAAGAATACAGTACTACAAGGCTCATTGAATAAATAACCAGAAAAGTTGTATAAAAATTCTAAAATACGACCTTGATAGTTATCGTTAATTTGTGGAGGTATCCTTAGAATTATATTTCGTTAAGGGGAGTCAAGCTTAGGTAAATCCAATTTTGGAGCAAAAATTCAAAAATGACGAAATTTTTTTATCATCTTTATCATCTCTACTATTGATCTGCGTTGAGTATTTTATTAAAATTTCACTATTATTACAGTCAAAAAACAGTTTTTTTTTACCCCCTACTTCAATTTCAGTCCAAAAATTGGCTGCCATTACGCAAAAAAAATGCAAAAAACAGGTGTTTTTTGCTTTGCGATAACTCGCTTAAAAATGCGCACATTGGCGCCATCTTTTTTTTTTTTTATTTGAAAGAGAGGCCCGTCCTCTACAAGCTTCTATGGGTTTTGTGTGGGCCTATCAGATACTACTTTATATACAGCGTGCTTTTTATTACGTCAAAAGAATTGCCTAACTACGAAGTTAAATGCATCTTGTGCAATGATGGGCTTTGCCCGATCACGTGGTAATGACCGGGCTCCAGATTGGCTAACAGCTCCACAGCGGCCATGGAGGTTACTCTTTCAGCTTTCACTAGATTCAAGTTTTTCAATAAAAATCTATCTTTAGGAATTATTTACTTCGGTTCTACTCGATAGATTTTTATGACCTTGGGCATTTTGGAAAGATCTAAATCTAATGAAGACTTTCTTTGTTCAGTTTTTGAGATAAAGCAAAAGAAAAAAAAAATAGGGGATGGAAACAGACCGGTACTCGATTTTAAAATAAAGCATTATTTTATTGTTTTTATAAAATTAAATAATAATAAAAATATTCTGGGAAATACCCTGAACGGTTTAGCTAAAAATGATACTGTATGCAATAAACGAAAAATTTGCATATCTTCGATGTAGACAAAAACAGAAAAACTTATTAGAACTTTATTAGCTTTTCAGGGTAACGACTCATTCATTCTCATTAATTTTCCAAAAATAGGCCCTACTTGTTTTCTAATAAGTATGGTTTTTGTCCACATCGGCTAGCCATACCTTTCACTTTACCCACTCCAGTGTTCTCCCCAGAAAATGTTATCAGCTGGGTGGAAAGATAAAATAGCCGGGCAGACAAAAATTAAAAACAAATGAAATACTATGCAGTGGTGTGCAGTTTTTCGTATAATCAGCTGGGCGTCGCGCCCGTTGAAAAGGGCCTGGGGAGAACCCTGCACTCGATAAAGGGGGCAGGGCATGAGATTTTTTCACCGGGTTTTTTGCTAAACCCACATTTTACATGATGCTCTACAACTTTCTAAATAACACATGAGGTCTAACCACTACCCCTACAAAATTAAAATTTTCAAAATTTACCCCTTCACGTTTTTATTCTGAATTAGGGAACGTTAAAACCAAATAATCAATATTCATCCCCCCCCCCCCCCAATCTGTTCCCCTTGAGTCGTTATTTGGACCTAAAGACGGGAGACCAATTATGAAACACCCTGTATAATTGTTTTATTAGAAATTTAGCCGATGCAAGTTTCTCGTGGATTTCTTTTGCATTTATATCCTTTCGAAAACAAAAACGAATCGAAACTCAAACTTTAGTAGGGTACACCCATTTTTGTTTTCTGGCCCTCTGTTAGTAATACGCAATAATACTATATTGACGATATTATGAAACTGAAACTCGGGGTACTGCCAACTTCCATTTTGGGGTTTCCGGCTACTATTCTATAATATTATTGGTCGATTCACGACAGCATCAAATATTTCGACAATGGTATTACAAACTACAGCCGGAAGTAAGCTATACCTAGAGTGGCTAAATTTCGAACAAGGTGTTTCCATAGTGCAATTTACTGATACATTCTAGCTATTTATTACTAACATTTATGACTTTATGAACATCCCTTATAGTTCTGCTAATCTTGATGGTTTATGCACTGCATTCTCTAATTAATCGGAATTGTATAATTTTAAAAATAAATGATTTGACATGGTTTTCCTCCTTTGTTTCAGTATGTTGTGATTCCAACAAGACGTTCTACTGCTGAAGCGTTCCAGATTTTAGTCTCCCATGCATTTGGGGATGCTGGAAGTCCGTATATTATTGGTGCTGTAAGTAGTAGAGGATGAGCATAAATTATTGGTACCATAATATACGTTCATAATGTTATAATTAGAAAAGCTATCTCCACACGGTTTGCAGAAAACAAACTCTCAAAGTTTTTAGCTGCTTCCATTAACATCCTGATCATGGTATGCAATGTGATATTGCATCATAATCAAAATGACGACTCCTGAGTGGAAAATCCCTGATTAAAGCTCGTTGATCTTACCATTTGGAATTATTGGGGAAACCTACCTGTCGGGTCAGCAATCAACAAGTCCGATTGCTGTATGGCACAACGATTGTTATCTGTCCTGTTGTGTCCATTGGTTTGTTATTGTTGCCAGTCTTTGTGATGATCGCCCGAGCAGAGTGATCGTGCTATGCTGCCATCTTGTAGTTCTATTCCGACCTATTGAATGGGAGCTTCATATCACGCCGATTGTAGCCAGCCTGATCCGACAGGAAAACATCAGAGAATTTAAGAACGTTATTCGATCGCCCCCCTCGTCAGTAAAGACGTGGCACTACCTGATAATGGATTATTAAATCACTGGCTCAAACAATTTCAAGCAACAGAAAGGGCGTGGTAAGAACCATCGATGTCAAATGAAACTGTTGCAAGTATTACAAGTGTTCACATGCAACCCAATGAAATCAACTCGTTGTGCAAGTTTGGATTTCAACATTCCAAGTAACACTATCCGTGCAATTTGTGTCGAAAACTAGAAGTAATTCTGCAACCTGGATAGAAAAATCATTACATCATGTTTGGAGGTCATCTCCAGTATATATTTAATTATCTGTGAGTTCATCAAACTTTCAGGTGGCTGGATAGGATAATTTCTCGATCTGTGAGCCGGGTGCTTGCCTCCCATTGGGCTTTCAACCTTGTGACAGCTTGGCTCTCCAGGTGTCTGCGATTGCCCAAATGGTAGAGGCGTCGACCATGACAGTTGAGATTCCTGATTCGAATCCAGGTCACAGAATTTTTTCCTTCCATTTTTAGATAGAAAAATTATTACGTCTTGTGTGGAGGTCATCTCCAGTATATATTTAATTATTTAACTATCCGCACAGTCTTGCATACTTGTTAGAAGCTGTACCCTTATAAAATTCACATTATTCATGAATAGAAAAGGATAAGCCGTGACATTTTGCAGTAGCAATGCTTGACAAAATTGACAAATCTTTCCTTTTTAAGGTTGGTTTTAGTGATGAGGCAACATTTTGCATATCTGGAAAAGTTAATAGACACAATTGCTGGATATGGGAATCGGAAAATCCATGTGTTACACGAGAATACTGTTTGGGACTCAAGAGAGACAATATGCGACGCAGGCGAAAAATATGACCACAATTGCAATATCCCTGTCCAACCTATTTAGAAATGAACTCACCTAACCGTTTCTGCCGTGTAGTGGTGGAATTGTGCAACTCGGAGGCTTCTCTCGAGTCCTGGACAGTATAAGCAGGACAGCAAGAAAGTGAACATGTGGTGCCATTCTTCTTTGCTGAAAAAACAGTGAACAGCATAAATTACCTGGACATGCTGGAATTGTGAAGGAACATCAGCCAGGCATGTTTTTCAAGAGGACAGTGCACCACCCCATTGGGGACTTTGAAACGGGCGGCCAGTAAAAATGACATCTCTTAAATTATTATGTTAATTTGTGTAATTGATACTATTATTAAGACATTTAATCCCATTATATAATTTATACATTAATATTAGAACGCTTTTTAATCACTTTTAATCACTTAGCAAAAGAATGCCATCGTTCGCGGATCTTTCTTTCTTTGGGAAAACGATAGATGTCTAAATCGCTGTTTTGGCTCCTTCTTGAGCAGTGAGGAACTAAACAATTTCACATCTTAAATGTGTTATAAACACTGGGCTTATACAAAGCGATTTTATTCCACCCCTACGTTGGAACCATGTTAAATCCCGAAGCGAGAAGACTTGTTTGGAACCAAATCGAGTCACGTGACTGAAGAATTCCAAGGACTGACGTCACACTTGCACTCCCTATTAGTTACTCCCTATTCATTTCACAAAGACATTTGAATGTTCAACATGCAAATCAAGAAATTACCAGAAATTACCGTAATAACATTCATTTTCATGAGGAAAAGCAAATAAATGGCATATGCCAACATACAGAAGACAGAATAATTCCAGGAGTAAAATATTTTATGCACTGTGGCTGTTTGTAAATTACAAATAATTGTGATTGTTGGCGATTCGTTCATCGGATTTTGGAAACTTTTTTTTTTTTTTTCTCCTCAGAATTCAATGCTGAACAAGTCTTCAACTGGAATTTTTCGTGTATCTGTTTCGGTTTTTAAGATAGGATTTGAACATGTCCTAATTGCATATTTGGGATGATGAAAAGTGCACCATGGGTTAGGTCACCCACAACATCAAAATTAACATGGCTCAGTTTTGTATCCACCCTGTATTTTTAAGGAAAAAATGTTCCCCTTGTATGAATATAGGATGATGCTATGTCACCTTTTGTTTGAAACCAGTGTCTGCCAAACTCTTTTATTTTGTTTTCAAAATTGTGCGATTTTTGACAAAATAACCAACAGAGTTGATGTATTGCATTGGCGCTTGGAGCAGGTGCATTAATTTGGAGGAAATAAAAGAACTACAGCCATAGACACAACTGAAGAAAGGTCAAAGTGTTTTTATATTTTCATTCTATTTCCTCCCATTTTCGAAACCACATACATTATTGGGCAAAGAGAATTTATTTTGTGGCACATCAAATAAAAATTTCAACAAAATTAAATGTACTTTACTATATTTTACCAGTATTTTTAAATCTTTCATTTTGCTGTTTTAAATGAATGACTTATATGCTGGTTCGACTGTACTAAAAAAAAATAATGACCAATTTAATAAAAAGAAAAAAAAATAAAATTTAGTTTCAACTTGAGTGGTTTTAAATAAAATTTGGTTCAAGTTAACAGGTGAAATTTCTACTAATTGTTTACTCTTGGCAATTTTTTGCTTACAAAATCGTTCCACTTATAAAAATAATTTAACAATTCATCCGGAGAATCATATTGAGATAAGAAAAACTATCTTAATCCAATCAATGTGGTATGCGAATGTTTTAAAGATGGTGCAGGTTCTGGCAAATTCTCTTCATCATTATGAACGTTTCTTATGGTGGCAATGATTTATGCCTACCCTATAGGATGGTATGGTTTATAATTTTATAAGATTGGAAATTATACAAATTAAGCATTTTTTTTTTTTATATAACTCATTAGGTCTCTGATGCACTTATTTATTCCAAGTCTCCAAATGCGCAGAATAAATTTACTAGTCTTCAATATGCCTTATTTATTCCTTGTTTTGTAAGTGTTTTTGGGGGCTTCTCTTTCCTCGTTTGTGCTTGGTACATTGTAGAAGATAAAAAGAAGGCAGATGAAATTACACAAGGTAATTAATATAATTATTTATATTCTCTTGGTTCTTTTTTTTTTTTTTTTTGTTCATTTGTGATATTTACTAAATGAATAATAATGTGGTCATTTATAAAGCATGTGCATCATAAATTGTAAAATATAATCTTGATATGTGAAAACAATAGTGGAACATTCTTTAAAAAAAAAAAAAATTGCCTTTAAAAAGTTTTCTGCAGTGTTTGTTTTTTTTAAATATAGTTTCGTGATTTAACAATTTGTTGAAAAAAGATGAGATGATCTTTCATACGTTTTAACATTAGACTTCCAAAATTCTAACATATTAACATTTTTATGCATGCAAAAAATAGCTTTGTTTTAATGCATTAACGCTTTTTGATTGACAAATTTCAAAAATAATTATTAGCCAGAATGTTTTTTTAAAATTCTCTTCTTTATTAAAATCAGTAACACTGGCCCTTGTCTTTCATTTACTTTTTACATTTCTTCCTTTCAAAGAAAATGCAGCTCTTTTTAAAATAAAGTTAAATGTGCTTAATTTGAAAAATAATTAAGATAATCTGAAATATAACTCATTTCAATATAGTGTATATTTAAATAGATAAAGGATTCTTGATCTTGATTGGAAACTTACAATGTTTTCCTGCTCCTTAATAGGTGGCGAATCATCACTCCGCAAAAGATTACTGGGTGCAGATTCATGAAAAAAAAAGACAACCCAAATACTTCAGGCACTTCCTTAAGAGTGATTGTTTTTTTTTTCTTTTTTTTCTTTTTTTTTTGTTAATACTGAAAGAAAAGGAAGAGAAGATGTGTTATTCTGTTTATATCTTTACGCAAAAGACCATTAAATTGGAATTTTGGAAATAAAAATTGAAAGGCACGGGCCAGTTGTAATGACTTTCTTAATGTTTTTTCATATGTTATTGTCCATTGATAACAAATCGAGTTTGAGGCCCAGTTACGAAGACTATCAACAAAACATTGTACTTTCATTAATACAAAAATAAATTGTCCTTAATACGAAATCATTCCATGATGAACGTTAGGGGTTTAATAGTTACATGATATTGTAAATATGAAATACCATTTTTCACTTGTACATATTCAGTAAATAAAAATTTTTAAATGAGTATATGGTTAAGATTTTATCTTCTCCTTATTGTACTGTGTTTCAGTTTCATGGTTTTAAACAAAAAAATATATTATCGTAGATATGAATTTATTAGCATTTTACAAAAAAAAGGTTACAGAACTTGTATATGCATTAATCATTGAATTTATAAAGTGAGACCATTTTTTTTTTAAGGTATACCCATCATAGTAGAGTGAATAGCTCCAATTAAGCGACTGTAAATCATATGACCACAATACAAAATTTATACCGTAATCTGCAACTTCTATCACCTGATCAAGGTAGGCAAAACCAAGGGTTTGAATGATTTTGAACGTGATATCAAACGACTTTCTGCAAATGTGAACATATAGCGTTTTCCTTGTACTGTATATGCACAACTGTTGCTTGTATGTACTGAGAATGCAATGCCCAAACAAACATTGAGCCTACAGCCATCCAGAGGCTGACAATACCACAATGTATGCATTCTTTAAGAGTTTGTTGAGCCTGTTTATTTATTTATCTTCAGGATAAATTTGTTTGCTTTTTTAAATATCACTAGTCCTGTTCTCACAAAGCTGACAGAAGCCTTGGAGTACATAAAAACACAAAGAAAACTTAGAGAAATCTGATAGATTTCACCTTTAATACAGAATACATTCAGTCTTTGATTGGTTGGATACAAAATAAGTCCTATGATCTACAGAGTATGGTTATAGAAATAGTCTATGAATGGTTGGAGGAGAGAACACACTAGCATCTGATTGGAAAATTCAGTGCAATGAATGAATCAGGAAAGGACCAAAAATACAAGTAAAATTATAATAAAATGATACAGAAAAACTAGAAATAGAATGAGCAAATACAAATTTAAAAATGGTGATAAGATATAAGTGAAATAACAGCAAGTCTGCAATGGACATCAGGATGAAATATAATAACATAATGATGCATAAACACAGTCTCTTTTCATGTTATTAAAAAATGCCTCAATAACATGGTTTCAAACTTTTCAGCTTTTTTCCTGGCTACAGTCCTAACTTTCTCATTCATGTAACTGAAAAAAATTTTTAATAAATATTATAAGAAATATTTACACCAAAAATCGGCTTTATTTTTGGAAAAGTTTATAGTTAAATTCAAAGAGCAGCTATGTTAGAAAAAATTTTGACTAATAGGTTTGAATTTATTTTTTATCAACAAGTTTCCCACAGTAGCGAACAGCAATCTTATTTTTTTATTGGTCTTACTGACAAGCAATTTTCTTGTGGCAGAGAAGCTGCTTAGTCCCATTACTTGTGCGTGTGGATATGCCTTTGACTTGTTAAATTTCCTTGCCAGTTCTAATGTACTCCTCTACATTTCAAACAATGCTTTAATCCATGAACTTTGCACAGTAAAGACTGATTTATCACTAATTTATATGTACATAAATATATTCCAGTGAATGGTGTAAATGAAATGACATTACATTGAAATTATTGCATTAATATTTTTAAGTGCAATTAAAAAAAAAGTTTTTCTTTCTTTTCAGTTTTTACTTCCGTTTATATAAAATCATATTTGCTGTATGTGTGTGCTAAATTAAGGGGAAAAAGAGGTCTCAAAATTGGGACAAAAATATTATCCGTCTAATTAAATATTTGGGCAGATGTACAATCTAAATTTAATTTCTAATACTCAGTGGGACCTCTCTTGGCCTTGACAACTTCCTGGGATCATGCCTGGCACAGTGCTTTAGTTTTTCATCGCATTTTAAATCTTGGATTAAAAAGAATAAAAGAGAACATCTGCCATTGCTCGTTGTTCCAATCAGTGAGTTGATTACTCGGGAACTAATAAAGTGAGGAGCTTGAAATTCTGAGGGAGTAGAGGGAAAGGTAGTTCCTATATGCCTTCAAACTTTGATTAATTTAGCCAAGCATTTTTTCAGTTATGTGCTGTTAACCAATGTCGAGGCGTCGACTGTACCATTTCCAATCCCATAATCCCTCACTTCACATCCACTACTGACGTCTGAAGCCATTGTGCAATTTCCCATGATTTTATCTGCTATGATATAAGCATAGGATTTTTCCACTACATTATTTAATGTCTCGAGTAATTAAGATTTCACTATAGCATAACCTTTATTTAAGAGAATTGTAAAGTAAAATTAATCTTAGTAAAGATCATCAAGGTAACTTGAACAAAACAATGCAAGGACTATGGTCAATTAAATTTAATTATAACAAAACAAAACATTCTAAATTGTTTTCTCACATTCATAACCCAAGGAAAACACACTGCCTTTTAAGTAAGGCAGCAACAGTAAGCAATAACTGAGCAAATACAGGGTGTACTAAACATAAGGCTGAAATTCAGGTGATTGTGTGGATTATTTTAAGAATCTTTTTCCTTTGATGATTTTTGGAATACCACTTTGTTTTGAAGATATAGGGTGATAAAGGTTTTTCGGCAAAAGCAATCTTTTATTACCGTACTTAATATTAAGTAGCAAAAGAGTGGAACACTTGCTGGTTTTGCAATGTTAATCTGTACCCTTTGCATTTTCTACATTTTTTGAAGTAGGAGGTTGAAATTCGGAATATAGCATACCATAGGCATGTCCTATTTCACTATTTAGTTTGGTGTTAATTGGTGTATTGGGGTCAGAATTATGGGGTGGAATTAGAAGGGAGTGGTATTTAGGTTAGGTATGCAGATTTTTCTAGGCAAGATCTACATTGCTATGAAGTTTGGGCCAAATTGTTCCAGTGGGGTTGGAGTTGTCGGGGGTGGCAGTCACTTGATCTATAATACTATGGCAAAACATGTCATATGATCGGAAATGAAGAGAACTAAAGAAGATAGAGCTCTTTTAAATTTTCTAAATATTATAATTGAGAAAATCAGTTTTCTTGATTAAAAAAAATTGATCTCAGGGCTTCCACTATTTTCCTATATCTTCCTTGGGGAGGATGAATTTCTTGTTAATCTACAATAACAGCTGAAAATGACTACTACAAGCAGCACCCAGGCCTTTATTATATGTGGTATTGTTATGCCCCTGCAGCAGAGCGGATAGGCTAACCAGCAGCACTGCCCTATATATATTTGCAACACCCTGTAGATGTAGTCATTCATGATTGAGAACTTCACTGACAAAACTTTAATTATCAAATACAGAAAATAAAGATGCAATCAACTTTCAAAGCAAAAAAATGACCAGAGACTTTTTCAACAATAAGTATGAAATCCACAGGTAAACTGATGGCGATTTCAATATCTGCATTAACCCAGTGCGAGTGCAAAAAACAGTAGTTTTTATTAACCAGAATATCGAGGAAGGCGATTTATAAATAAATAAATAAATAATCGACTCACTGACATTACTTTTCAGACAAACCCTGTAGGGCATTTACTAAACATACCGCAAATATTCAAGGGGCGACTTACAAAAGATGTCACACTAGAGCCATTATAGCCTGAGGCCGACAAGGTAGGTCTCTGGTGGACAAAAAATCAAAAAATAACCACACACAACAATGTAATATAAGATTAATAGAAAAAGAAAAAGCTATTAGTAAGGTTAGAATTCAATAGAGTTAGCAGATAAAAAATGGCAACTGATGGAGGTGACCTAACATCTTCAGGTAACTTAGACCACCAACTAGCCTCCACATAAGAAACACTGCAGTGTTGATAATTACTCTTCGCTACAGGCAATCGAATAGAATTTGCAAAACGGGTTGAGTAAGTGTGAAAATCACAGTGTCGGTTCATTATCATAGGCGAGGATAAAGTGAGATAATTGTTAATAACTTTATAAATAAAAGTTGATAATTGTAAAACATAGATCTGATGTATTGTGTTAATTCCAGATAAGTTAAACAGATGGGAAACTGAAGCCGGTAAACAGCATTTGTAAAGAATTCGCAAAAACCTTTTCTGGATACGAAGAAGTCGAGTTATATTAAATTTAGATGAAGAGCCCCAGAATTGGATTAGAGAATAGTATAATAGGAGCAGTATCGAGGAAGGGAGATAATGTAAATGAGAAATCATTCCTAGTCTCTGGGTAAGAGTATTGATCAACATATTAATATGAGCATTCCAGGATAAATCGGAAGACAAATATAAGCCCAAATACTTAAAAGACCGTGTGGGAAGCAAAAAGAGTACATTTATAAAAAATTGATAAATTAGATTGGGAATTACACTTATTATGTTGATAAAAAACAATATATTTGGTTTTACCAGTATTTAATGAGAGTTGATTAAATGAGTTCCAAAAACTTAGGGTTATAAGGGCTTGATTAATTGATGATTGTAAATTAGAAATAGAGAAATCTGCAAATGAAAGAGTTATATCATCAGCATAGCAAATAATCGAAGGGATAGATAGATTAAAAGAAATATCATTAATAAATAAATTAAATAATAAAGAAGAAAGAATAAAGCCTTGAGGGACCCCCTGATTACGAATTAACGGAGCAGAAGTAACATTAGAGAGACTAAGAGAATAGGATCTATCTGATAAAAAATCAACTAACCAATTTAAGGAGGCCCACGAATATTATAAAATGAAGAAAGTTTTAAAAGTGAAATAGGGATAGAATCAAAGGCCTTAAGAAGTTTGTGGTCTTTTTATTCTTGGACTATATTATCAGCCATATGTGAACTAATAAAGTCCATTAAAGCAAAACATGCTGTATCAATACTTCGGATTGGGGTAAAACCATGTTGAAACCTCGAAATCAATTTAAATTCAGAGACGAAACTTGAAAATAAAAAATAATTTCTCAAATAATTTTGAAAATATAGGCAATATTGATACAGGGTGGTCATTACGAAAATCTTTTGGATCACCACTCTTTAAATATTGGAATTATCCTGGAAACACAAGCTTTTCGGAAACGACCCCATCTCCAAAGATAAATTAAATAAATAAGATATAAATAAATAAATGCAAATATTATGGACTGGAAAAGACAAAGCCAAGATATTACTGCGAGAAGAATACGAAATAACCAAACATAAGGAACTGAAGCCAACGCATATGCTCAACAACCAAACCATGTTCCAAAGAGCAGATACGATCCAGCTACTCCTCAACTTCACCAAGGTAAAAACCGCCTCCAACTGAACAGGAAATTAAGACCTCCACAAGGTCCGCGCTTTTCTTCTTCCCTTCAAAAAAAAACCAGTCACCGTTTGACATAATGTCTCCCCTCTATTTTGTAATTATTCCATTGGCCCTAACAACTTGTCTTATATGTATAAATACCAGGCCTGGCCAGCCTCACATCTCTGTAGCTTAACCGCCTCCGATGATAACGTCTAGTTGAAACGCGTCAGGCAAATAAAGGTTTCTACCGCATCTCTTTGGACCCTCGTTTTTTCACTTCAGAAACTATAAGCGGAAAGTAATGATTGTATCCAGTAAAAATATGAGAAAGATATATCAAAGAGTAAGTTAACATCCTGAATAGTTGCAAAGATCTCAGACTAGTTAGTTAATTCCAAATAAGAGAGATATATCATTAATCTATTTAAAGTAACAAGTCTTTTTCTGACAACAGAAGTCAGGTTTCGCACCGGAATAGAAAAAGAATAAAAAATGAAAATAGGAAAAATGTCTGATATAGATAGATATAGTGAAACACTAAAAAGATTACTGGAATGAACAGAAAAACATTGGTCAATGGTTGAATACATATTATGAAGGCAAGAATAACGTGTCACAGAAGAGATAGCAGGAGAAAGCCCAATACTCGAAAAAAGATCAATGATATCATTAAGATAAGAGGAAGATTTTCCAAAATCAATATTGAAATCTCCTAAAACGACTATATGCTTGTCAGTAAGTCGGAGATCCAGGAGCAGAGAGGAAAGGATGGAAAAAAATGGAGCAAATTGACCAGAGGGAGGATGATAAACTGATATAATATAAAGTTTATTAATTAAAAGAGCTGTAAGTAGCTAAATATCCGAAGTGATCAGAGTCCCCTGGGGAATGATGACATGGTGAATAGATTTAGAAAAATATGTTACAATGCCCCCACCTCTTTTATGCGACCTATAAATAGCAGCTGGCAGATAACCATTCAGAGTAGGCACTCACCCTAGAATAAATTCAAGATTCAGTTAAAGTAATAACATGAGGAGGAGATTTAAGTTGAACCAAAGAAGCAAGAAGTGATGAGAAATTTGCATTAACACTGTGAATATTCAGCCCAAATAAAAATAAACCATTACAGGTTAAACTAAACCATTCACAGAACTATATTTTTAAACAGCCCTATGTTAACATTGTAAGTTTCTAATGGACCATAAAGATACCATTACACCACATACCTTTGAACCAATTTGGACTATCATTAATTTTACGTTATATTCATTCATGACACATCATTCCAAGTTGTTTGATATATTACATGCCATATTTTAGCATTGAACGTTCCAATGAACCATAATAGTTCCACTATACCATAATGGTTCCACTAAACCAGGTTCCTTGAAACCAATTTGGACTATCATTAATTTTACGTTATATTTATTCAAGACACATCATTCCAAGTCTTTTTATACAGGGTGTTTCATAATTGGTGTCCCGTCTTTAGGTCCAAATAACGACTCAAGGGGAACAGATTGGGGGAAAATGGATATTGATTATTTGGTTTTAATGTCCCCTAATTCAGAATAAAAACATTTCGTGTCCCTGGGGGTGAAGGGGTAAATTTTGAAAATTTTAATTTTGTAGGGGTAGGATTTAGACCCCATGTGTTGTTTAGAAAGTTGTAGAGCATCATGTAAAATGTGGGTTTAGCAAAAAAACCGGTGAAAAAATCTCATGCACTGCCCCCTTTATCGAGTGGGTAAAGTAAAAGGTATGGTTACCCCTACCCCTACAAAATTAAAATTTTCAAAATTTACCCCTTCACCCCCAGGGATGCGAAATGTTTTTATTCTGAATTAAGGGACATTAAAACCAAATAATCAATATTCATTTTCCCCCAATCTGTTCCCCTTGAGTCGTTATTTGGACCTAAAGATGGGACACCATTTATGAAACACCCTGTATAATACATGCCATATTTTAGCATGGAAAGTTTCAATGAACCATAATGGTTCCACTAAACCAGGTTCCTTGAAACCAATTTGGACTATCATTAATTTTACGTTATATTCATTCATGACACATCATTCCAAGTTGTTTGATATATTACATGCCACATTTAAGCATTGAAAGTTCCTATGAACCATAATGGTTCCACTAAACCAGGTGTCTTTGAACCAATTTCGCCTATCAATAATTTTACGTTATATTCGTTCAAGATACATCATCCCAATTTGTTTGTATATTACATGCCATATCTTATCATTGAACATTTTTAAGGGTGTCATAAGGGTACCATTAGAGCACGTGACATTGTTTTGATTACAACCATTTTCAAAATGGTTCATTTCTTGAACCATATTTATCAATTGGCAAAAATAGTAATTTATATCCACTTCTATCTCTTCATTACGATTTGTTTGATATTTTACTTAATATATCTCTCCATTGAAAATTGCTAGGTGGGGTCGTGAAGGTACCATTTGTGCACGTGCCAATGAACCGACTTAGATAATATTTGTGATTGGTTCGTGCCATGAACCATATTCATTGATTGACGTAAACAGATTTTGAAAATCTTTCATAGCCTCGGAGGAGTTTGAGTTACAGACAGACAGACACGTTTCCCCACACTGATAGCATAAAGCACCTTCTAGTGCTTAATAAAGGTAGAGGAGAATTAGAAACAGAGCTATTACTTAAGAAGGCATTTAAATCATCCACACTGAGTGGAGAATTATTACAAGACATAACAGGGAAAAGAACAACAACAAAAAAAAGATAAATAAGCAAAATCGGAAGAAAAAACAACAACAAAAGAATAATAATACAAAAAGTACTATAAAAAATAATATATGCCGAAACACAAACTAATTATGGATAACTTAAACTACAGAAATCAAAAACAAAAAATAATAAATCATAAATCATAAAAACAAAAACAGTTAATCAACAAAAACTGAAAAAAAAAAGAAAAAAAATAAGTAAATCAACAAAAAACAATTCAAACCAATTTTCATTCAGTAAGTCAACATCAATTAAATTATACAATATTACGGAATAAAGAAAAATCAATGGATACAATGAACATCATTAATATTTCGAAGGGGGGGGTAATCTTACCCGTTGAGTCTTTCATAAATAATTTTCCACCAAACGACCAAGCACGATTAGGACCCAACTTGGCCCTAGCGGGTTTTAACAATTGAAAATGTGGCATTGTCAAATCTTCTGCAATTAGATGGGAAGATCTTCGAAATTTGTGCCGATTTTTCAAAACTAAATTCTTGAACATTGATGAAGCATAACGAATGATCACAGCACGAGGTTTTGGGGATAGACTGGGACCTAGCTGATGGGCAGCTAAAATATCAGCCGCATTCAACTGAACATCAAGTAAGTTGTTGAAAAGGTCAAGACACTTAGTAACAATCTCCTCCGTCGGTTCCTCCTTTAATCCAAACAAACGAACATTCAAATGTCTCGATTGCTGTTCTAAGTCATCAATTCGGTCGTTTACCCGCTCGACGAGTCCAGATACTACGGAAAGAGCAGGGGAGTCAACAGGAGAGCTAAGCAATTTATTTGAAGAATCGATAGCAAATAAACGTTCATCAATAGCATGTAGTTGCTGTTCAGCCGAAGAGATACGTTTAGTTAAATCCTTTAACGTAGTTTCTAATTTTTCAGAAAATTTCTGATAGATTAGGTTATCAACTTGATCCAAAGAAGTCGAAGTAGAAAAAAATTCCAATATGCCTTGCTCCACAGCAGAGTGCATGGAAACATCGAGCGAAGTTTTTGAAGAAGAGTCCATTGTGGCCTGATAGGCAGTCTGTTTCCTTGTCGACAAAAGGTTTTTATCAACTTTTGGAGGCATTATTAATTATTAAAATGAATGGCAAACACACAAGTTATCAGAGTAATATACAAACTCGACACGTCAATCAGATTAGATTCACATCCTCCAAATTATAAAGTCACTCCGATTTCGCTAGAGCAAAATTAACCACTTCAAAACCAGGTGGCAATATTAAAAAAAAAAAAAAAAAAACAAAAAAAAAAACATTTTAAGGATCAGAAGACATGATGAAGATTAGAAGACATTTATTGATCCAATTGGTACAATACATTAAAAAGGTTTCAAAATAGGCTCCTCCATCACAGTAGGCCTTTTCTGGATTATCCTTTTGGTGCAAGCCACTTTGATTTTGTTAACTGTCCCGAAATGATGTCCTTTCATGGGAGGTTTCAAGCACAGGAACAAGAAATCCGGGGGGGAGAGGGCCCACGTCAGGACTGTAGGGCAGCTGGGGAACCGTTGGCACCTTTGAATCGGGCACCAGCTTTGTGCAAACTTTTCTTATCTGCAGTTTATTTGTCACAATCTCGTGAATGGCACTTTTTGGAATGTTTAATGTCTGTGCCATTAAACGAACACTCAAACGACGGTCTGAGTTCAAGAGTTCAGTCACACGCGTCACATTTTCGTCGGTGGTGGCTGTTGATGGCCTTCCAGCACGGGCTTCATCGCTAACCTCTTCATGACCCTCAAAAAATGCCTTGTGCCACAGGTAGACTTGCCGTTCCGATAAGCAATCATCACCAAAGGCAGTCTTTATCATGGGAAAAATTTTCACTGCAGACTTGCTGAGTTTCACACAAACTTGATGGCATTCCTTTGCTCAATCGAGTGCTGCATCGCAGCTTGCACGGGAGATGAAAACAAGGTTCACGAAAATGCCTGTCCATACTCTTCGGATGGTCGGAGATGATTGAACGACTGCGCATGCGTAAACTAACTCCTCCCTCCACCAAACCACCACTCTGAACGCACTGCAACATGTATTTGCTTCACAGTAAAATCACTGACATTACCTTTCGGACACCCTGTATACAGGGTGAGTCAAAAGTCCTCGGACACCTTCATAATGCAAAACCTGCAGGGAAGAAGTGAAAAGTTATGATGGAAACTGATGATGGGCCATGATCGACATATACCCCACAGGATGTGGCCCATTACCCATCATTAGTTGCCATCATAACTTTGCACTTTTTCCCTTCAGGTTTCACATTAAGAAGGTATCCAAGGACTTTTGACTCTCCCTGTATTTAGGATAGTTCCTTAATACTGTACGATAGCTAACATTGTCCAGTTATTCATTAATACAACTGTTCAATATGTATTAATTTAAACACCTGTATTTTAAATTCCATTCCATGTATAATAATAAATGCCAAAGAATCCACACAAAATACCCCCTTACTGAGGGTTCAACAACAGGTTCTCACTCTTATTAAATTAATCAACTTCCACACTCTTATCACTTAAAGTTACTATTCAGTTTTATGTAAGTATTGAACTCTCTATTTGAGCAAATTTGTATAACTTTACGCTTCTCCTCACTAACAGTGATATTAGGGATCACCTGGTAGATTGTAACTTTAAATTCATACTCAGGCCAAGAATGCCCACAAATTCTATGCACAAATTAAATACAGGATCACAAGGATAAAACGCGTGCAGTAATAACGATTATTCGTGTTTAGACATTGCATATTAAAATAAGGTCCAGTCCCACTATCTATGAATTAAAAACTATGCATACATGCTCAAGCTGAGCTGGGTTTTTTATCTTAGCTGGCTTTGCCAGCCAGCTATCATAAACACCCAGTGATGATGACATCGAATGGAAAATCAAGAAGAACGTTAGGCTGAAATAATGATAGGATGTTGTTGCCTGGTTTCAATCCCAGCCGCCTTGCAAAGCCGTTAATTTAGCAAACCCGCCTCTGGTATCAATCTGCGTTGAAAAAGAAACTATCCTAAGGCATCTTCTTAGCTGCATGTATTTGAAACCTCCTGCTGATGGAAAAACTCACAAGAATTATTAATAAAATAGCCCCGCATACATATACAATAAATAAAAAATTTTCAATAAATATATTGTTTCTTAAATATTATATGTCTTGTCAAGAGATGGCCACTGCTGTTATTGAATTAGTAACCTCTACAATTTAGGATTGCAGTTGTGAAATAATCGAATTATATTTCCAACATGTTACAAATATAATTAGTTATTTTTGAATATAATTCTAGTAGCATTTCTTAGGTTTGTTTTTAGGGTTCCGTACCCAAAGGGTCAAGGGACCCTATTACTAAGTCTCCGCTGTCCGTCCTTCCTTCCTTCCTTTTAAGGGCTGTATCTTTTGAATGGTAATAAGCAGTCAAATGAAATTTTCACAGAATATGTGTTATTATGGCAGATTGTGTAACAAATAATAAAAAATAAATAAATAAAATGTTTAAATTTTTTTACTTGGTAAAAGAAGGTGGTGGATTACCATGACGGATTTATAACTATTATGTGGTAGTACAGAACCCTCAATGCGCGGATCTGACTTGCACTTGCCAGATTTTATTTTTATTTTTATTTATTTTTTTTTCAAAACGAGCATCCGAAGAAAAAAGGTTTTATTTCTTTAGGTGAATTGGAGCAACATAGTAAAACATTAAAACTAACACATGCACTAAATAGATCTAACCACAATTTCGTAGAATTTCAATTAATTTTTCTTGACATAGTTATAGTGCCCGGCACAAAAGAAAAAGGAAATTGGCGTTTGTGTAAATGAAAAAAACCTCGTTCAACCGCTCAAACACGGAAAGGAAACGGGGAAGTACTTATTACTGATGCCAGGAATAAGTAATACCCCATTTCTTGTTCGTTTCTGATTGGTTGAACGACGTTTTTTCATTTACGCATGCGCCAGTTTCCTTTTTCTTTCGTGCCGGTCATTATAATTATCATGCACTGCAGTACTAAGACAATTGCAGGAAAATCTAGCAGAGTTGTGCAGAACTATTTCTGAATTGCACTGGTACATCATGTTCATTCAAAAGAAGGAACTCCCACACAACTCATTTTAGTAATGTCAATAAGCAATTACCTTGAGGGGTTCATCATATCATCTATCTTCAAGTTGGGATAATACCTAGGCTTTTATCATCAATCTTCACTGCCCATCTTCTTAGTGAAATCCATTAACTCACATTATTGATGCTGACGAAAAGGATTACATTTAGATTTGTAGATTACATCCATATTCAACAACTATGTCTTCAGGGTGGTTTAGCAGACACGAAGAGCAACCTATCTTCTCTTCACACTCCAGCTATTTCATACATAATATCCATACTTTTCAATTACATCCATTTCTTTTTTATATTTCTATTCTTTTTTTCTTAAATTACTCTTGCCTCAACAATACTATGATAGCTATACTTCAATAATTGCAGTTTTAAAATGACACTTAATCTTGTGAACAAGTAAACAATATAAAGAAAGCAAAACAAAACAACACAAATTGGTAAAATTAAATAAATATACAGGGTGGTCCATTTAAGTGTAGACATGGAAATATCTCAAAAACAAAGTATTGTATGAAAAAAACGTGCAAAATCAAAAGCGAATTACTTTGCGAGGGAAATTCATTAGCCATAAAAATAGCCCCCTCTCCCTCTTGTGTGTATGTGTGTGTGGGGGGGGGGGTTACTTTGAAATCTTAAATAGGAACCTCTGTTTTTAATGGTATATTCAAATTGTACACAATATTCGAGAAATGTTTTATTCTTGGTGTTTTTTCAATTGATCCAACTGTTTAGGAGATAGAGGCCCTGAAAGGGTGGAACTTTTAAAGTTTTGAACCCAATTTTGTCGATGAAGACAAAGAGATAGAAGGTGGGTCTTATTGAAATTCCTATTCTACTTTTTAATGGTCTTTAAAAATCCAATATTTTTCAATACACGCACACACAGACTCTACCTCCACAGGACTGCTGCCCCCCAAGTCTTTGCTTGTGTACTAAAAAATTTTGAATTTTTGAAATTCTGACTTCTGATTCTTAGAGACCATCAAAAAGTAGAATGGAATGTCTGCAAGATCCACCCTCTATCTCTTTGTCTTCATCGATAAAATTGGGTTCAAAACTTTAAAAGTTCCACACTTTCAGGGCCTCTATCTCCTAAACAGTTGGATCAATTGAAAAAACGCCAAGAATAAAACATTTATCGAATATTGCGTACAATCTGAATATGCCATTAAAAATAGGGGTTCCTATTTAAGATTTCAAAGTTACCCCCCACCCCCTAACAAGGGGGAGAGGGGGCTAATTTTTTTGGCTAATGAATTTCCCCGCAAAGTAATTCACTTTTGATTTTGAACATTTTTTCGTACAATGCTTTGTTTTTGAGATATTTCCATGTCTACACTTAAATGGATCACCCTGTATAAACCTTTGAACATGATTTGTAAAATTCTAAACAAAACTAAAACCTTTGACATGTCATACGTATTTGTTATTCTTTATATCCTGTCTGCATACAAAGCTAGACTAATGTTAAGCTAGCTTAGCTCAAGTATAGGCTAGATTAGCTTAAAATTCTATTATAGGCTAGGGTGTTCACATTATCCTCCTCTCAAGCCTGACTTACAGGTGATAATATGGATTAGTGAAAGGGACTATTACTAATCTGTGATAAGTGATATCTGGTGAACTTCTAGGAATAATTAGCGTTGTCACGTGATAGCTTTTTATTAACTAATTCATATATGATTAGGAGTAATTTAATGCTTGTTTATTAATGCAATGATGATAGAGTCCTCATGAATAATTGTTTAATAATAAAAGAATAAATAAATGAATATTTCGGTAAGTGTGTACTTTATTATCTAACAAGGGTACATTACGACCTCGGAATTTTAGTTTAATACGAGACTTCGTGTAGTTGTAGTGTACCTTTAGGATGTTAATATACTTAAATATTAAGGCGCACTAGTCAGCCAATTATGAAAAAAGACAGTTTAAAGTTTCGAGCACCATACATAAGGGAAAGTTTTCCTCCTTGATTGTAAGTGATCCAATAGCTCAGACGGCAGCATGGTTGCTACTCACAAGTCAAAGTGTGAGGTGGCGGGTTCGAATTCCAGTTGTAACAATTTTTTTTTTTACCCAAATAATTATTCAATATATTATATTTACAAATTTATTTGTGACAACCAACTTTTTCACAAAATTTTCTTTTTCTCAAAATTATTATGCTTATTTTTATTGTTACAAGTGTTTACGGTGTAATTTAAGTAACAGAAGTATTTTCAGCAAAATAGCCTATTATGTATGGAAAGGGTAAAAAATTCATTTCATGCAAATAGCAATATAACACAAAAGTAATAATGTTAATCAGTTAAATTAAAATGATATACATAAACCAGAATGATAATTGTCATAGAAGCATGGAAAACAAAAGCTACCACGACAATTTGCACAACAAATAAATGAGGACATTTTACAAGAACAAGGGGTTTTAAGAAAATCCATTGAATAGCACACCTCGTTTACATTCACAAAGATTTCCCTTTCGAACCCGCTGAATAGTGCGCCGTAATATTTAAGTATATTAACATCCTAAAGGTACACTACAACTACACGAAGTCTCGTATTAAACTAAAATTCCGAGGTCGTAATGTCCCCTTGTAAGTTATTTTTATTTATTAAACACTTATTCATAAGGACTCTATCATCATTGCATTAATAAATAATTAATTGTTGTTTTAAATTAATTATTTATTAAATTTCTCTCATTTATTCATTTAAATTTTTCATTGTTTATTAATAAAAATTGCTTCAGCTCTCTCAAGCAAAGCTAAATAAGAAAAACCATCACCCCCATTCCTTGAATGAACTACCTCAACCGACTGTACATTCGTACTAAATGCAGCATTTTTCATTAGTTTCTGTACGCAATGCCGTCAGTGTTTTCCTCACAAATTGTAAATAGGGTTAGAATTTCATCTGTGCTTCAATCTTCATTTCTTTTTATTGAGCTATCCATAACAGATGTTGAAGCAAGTGATACTGCCATGTTCATTAAATTTATTATGAATGGAATGGTGGATACCCAAGATGCAATGTCGAGCTAGCTCTACACGCTAATCTGGTGTAAGAAACTGGCCTAGCTAAACTAGCTTATGATACACCAGGTTTGTTTGCACTCTTGTTTAGGCTAGCTGATGTTTGTTGTGCCAACAGGATATTATTCCTATGTTTTTTTACAGAGTTTATCAGTCAGATGCTATCATGTTCTTCCTCTCATCCAATCAACTGTAGACTATTTCTACTACCATAATCGGTAGATTTGGCATGTTGCCCTTCATTTGTATCCTTGACAAAGCCAGGGATAAAATTTGAGACCGGTTAGAATAGTGGTTTCTTTCACATCTGTATCAAGGCTCCCATCAATTTCATGAAGAGGGATAGTACAATGGTCACCACTGAGAAAGAAGGCCTCCGCAATGAAACTTAATACATTGTTACATCTTATAGATAGGGCATTATTTGTATTTCTACCAATAATAAGTCCTAAATTATTAAGAGAATTACTATCTATGATGATATAACAATATATTACGTTTATTGTGGAGGCCTTCTCTCTCTGTGGTTACGGTATAGTTGACCAGAATTTTTAGAGCTCAGAGCCAAGGCAGTTTATTCAAGAAATGGGGGTGATTAGCTTTTCTTGATAAAGATACAGTTTCTTCCGCAATATGATAGTGATACTATTTCCAAAGTGCAATATAGCGGCAATAATATTTCCTGGGGATTACAGTGCCTTGTGGAAATCGTATTGCCACTATATGGTGCCTTGGAAATAATATCACTGTCATATTAGGGAGGAAATCATAGCTTTATCAAGAAAAGCTAATCATCCCCATTTCTTGAATATATTGTCCCGACTCAGAGCTCTAAAAATTTCCTGTCGATCGTACAGAGACCTCTCCATTCCATAATGCAATTGTTATGTCTAATAAGTTTAGGTGCAGCTTCATTTCATTCTGTTAGTCATTTCCCTCAGATCGTGTAACAGGCATTGAAAACTGCAAAATTATGAAAGCAATACAATTAATACTATCAATATAAAAATAAACAGCAAAGATAGTCTTGCAAATGAAAGGAAGACTTTGAAAGCCTGTTTATCAAATTATTGCAAACGACCAAAAAATTGTTCCCTAATTATCTGCTTGATAACAGGGCTATCTGTTCGATCATGTCTTTGGAAATTATTGCTACCATTTTAAACTGAAATGCAGTATACAAGGAATTCATTTGCACTATATGATATGCAAATAAAGCAAAAATTATTATTCCTTTCTTCTTTAAATGGATATTTACCACAGGTCAGCAGCAGATGATTGTGCCCACAGTTGAGTCCATTGACAGCATGAAAATGACCCCTGTTAATGGCCATGATAACTTACCTAATGGAACACCAACAAAGACCATCAATGGAATTCCAAGAACAAGTTTATGATGGAAGATTTTATCATCAATTCGTCCAGTGAAGCCCTAATTCAATCCTTAAATTTTATTTTTAATTAAAAATATATAATATGATAAAGGATACTTATATATTTTAATATATAATGGAATTATGTGCAATAAAATCCTTTTTTTTTTTTTATTTTATAGAGTGAAAGGGGGGTGGGGATATATTTTTATGCTGCTGTTTTTTTTTTGTTTTTTTTTTGAAAGTGCATTTTGATTAAATGGCACTATAATTAGAAAGAATATAACATTTGTTAGAGTTGACAAGTGTTACATTTTAACACAGATTTAATTTGATATTTTTTATATTTATACAATTAGAATAATAAAAGCTTTTATAAAGTTTCTTTTATTAACCTTTAAAAATTGAAGGGCGTAAAGCAATCATTCCTATAGAAGTTGCTATTTTTATTGCCTGTTCGTGAATGAGAACCAAATGTGCCTAACTTTTTTGTTTGTTTGTTTTAGAGAAGCAGTTGTACCAAAGGCAGTATTATTATTTGTGATGTTGATACATTGTAATTGCATGTGTCATTTAAGCTAGATTATGTGGTGGAGATATTCTTAAAAACAATTTTAAAAGTTATTATTACACTCTCCGTGCAAAAATTATAGTATATATTTACAATACAAAAACAATATTGACAGACAACATATATTGATGTCTATACCATATTTTCGGACAGAGAGAATACATGTATTATTTAAACATATCCCATGGCTTACATTTTAATATCTCCGTCCATTTTAGAACTATTTTAAACTTGTTAGTTGTTTTGAAATTCTATAATCCTAATTTTAAATAAATGATACTGCTTAAGGTGCTTCATATTCCTTCAGCTATTCTACCTTAAAAACTGCCATTTTTAAAAGGGAGGATAGGAAATGTGCCCTTCACTGGAGTAGCACTTTATAAAAAAGATAAGCAAACTAACCAAAACTAAAGATCTCTATAAATGTGTACATTATTTGAATATCTTTATACATTTTGTTTTCATATAAGACTTTCATATGAACTGGGTTTTTTTTTGAAGTTGAAACTTTATTTAAAACTTTAGAGGATAGCTGAAATAATTTATTTTATTAATAATTAAGAAATACCTGTTTATTTTAACATCAGTTCAAAGAATTATAGCTCAACAAAGGCCTACCCAGGTCAGGTTTCAGGCAAAGAATTTTAAAAATGTAGTTGGAAAGTGTTTGATGTATGCTTATTCAATCAAATTCTATTCTTGTCTTTAAGAAGTGCCTGTGGTGCCCGCCACGAAAGAAAAAGGAAACTGGCGCTTGCGTAAATGAAAAAAACCTTGTTCAACCACTCGAAAAGGGAGAAGAAACGGGGCATTACTTATTACTGATACCAGGAATAAGTAATACCCCATTTCTTGTTTGTTTCTGATTGGTTGAACGAGGGTTTTTTTCATTTACGCATGCGCCAGATTCCTTTTTCTTTCGTGCCGGGCACTATAGTTGTAAGTTTTTATGAGGGCATGCTGAAAAACAATGCCTCCTACTGGTAATTTTTTATTTGAAAATGTGTATACTTATTTGAGTAAAACTAGAAGTGGTAACATTTGCAACTTTACTGTTCATAACTACATAATTATTTTCCCACATAATCACCCTAGTGATGAATATATTTCTTATAGCTTCTTGATACGGTTACTGTAAAATGTTTCACTTTGACAGCAAAATCACAGCCTCACTCCTGTTTAGTTTGCATTGTAAGAATCAAAGTGATGCCCTCTCATGTGTTCCTTAACTTTTGAAAACAGATTGAGACTGTATGGAGGATTAACAGTGAAACAAAGATGCCGAATCTGTCTTGTGTCATTGTACCGGTGTGCAGACAACAGTGGTCATGCTGTAGGAGGGGCTGATCCATATGTGGACGACCTCTTCGAATTAGTGCTTTTAGGGTTTCACAGCACCTTACAGAATTTATTGTACTGCCTTTAGGCACGAATTCCACATGCACTACACTTTTAATATCCCAGAAGTATGTAAGCACAAGTTTGCTTGCTCATGGCACAGCCTTGAACTTTTTTGGTACAAGTAATCGTTTGTGGCAGAACTGCATTGATGATCTCTTGCTGTTGGGATCTAAGTGATGTACACAAATTTCATCACTTGTGACAATTTGTTTAGGAATCCCCTGCCTTCACGTTTGTAGCACAGAAGCAATTGGAGGCTACTGTCCAATCTCTTCTGTTTCATGTCAGGAAGGAGCATTTGTGGGACCCATTATGCACAAGTTTCTGAATCCCAAATCTGCAATTATTGCCTGCACATGCTCCCATGATATAGAGAATTTTTTTAAGAAAATCTGATCCTAATTTTATAGCATAAGAAAATTAAAAAACGGGTTTTTGTAGTGTGGTTTCCTGCTTCTGTTAGACTTCTTAAGTGCCTAGATCCCTTGAGGGTTTAATGCCCCAGTTTAAATGAAAAACCTGTATTTGTCAAAATATTCTCACTTTTGAAATTGGTTTATATTTTTCACATGAGAAAATAGTAAGTAATTTCACAACACATGCATCGAGGCAAAACTCATGTACCTTGTATCAAGAAATTATTCCAAGTCCAATTAAATAGTCACAATGCCCCACACAATTGGTAGTGTGACTGCATTATGTGACTATTCGCTCTAATAAATTCACTGACACGATTCTGATGAGTGTCATCGGTTACAGTACGTAGCTTTCCACTTCGTAGTTTGTTACACTTGTTGATCGCCATCAATCTCCGATGAATGTCTATCGGTGGCACATTTTCTGTAGTTAAAATCTATTAAAGTATGCTGTTATATGCTGCCATGTTTCTGACTATAATTCAGAGCTCTCTAGCCAAAACGTTCAGAGCAGAATGTGTGATAGCAGTACTCTGAACTATACTAATAGTAATACAAAAAATTAGGATGCACTACTTTTCAGCATGCCTTCATATTTTTCTTTTTTTCATATTTAAATTTTGACTGTTCAAGCCAATATACAACTAGAGTGCTAGTTTTTTTTTTTAACTAAAGAGTAATTTCCTAAGTAATATTGCCACAATATGCTGAATTTTTGGAGTTTCTAGAAGAAGTATTAAAAAAATATATATATATATTATTAAGAGTAAAACAGTGCAACCAGAAACGAGAAAAATTGTTTATATCAGTTTAATTTCACTTCTACTCATGGGACCAAAAACAGTTCCATATGAAAATTTTTTAAAATATTGGCTCTGATCTTTATGTGAATATTTTTAAGAAAATTTTATCCTAATTTATAGCATAAGAAAATTAAAAAAGGGTTTATGTAGTGTGGTTTCCTGCTTCTGTTAGACTTAAGTGCCTAGATCCCTTGAGGGCTTAATCCCCCAGTTGTAAAGGAAAAACCTGTATTTATCAAAATATTCTCACTTTTGAAATTGGTTTATATTTTTTCACATGAGAAAATAGTAAATAATTTCATAACACATGCATTGAGGCAAACTCATGTATATACCTTGTATCAAGAAATTATTCCAAGTCCAATTAAATACCCAATTTCAATTATTGAACATTGTTTTAATTTTATTTAAACAACATTCAACAATTGAAATTGTAATTTAATTGGACATACCCAGAAGTGTAATAGCAGTTATACTCTGTTCAACGAAAGAAAAACTGGGCGTGTCTAATTAAATTTTCGATTTCAATTGTTAGACATTGTTGCTAAGTAAAATTAACAATGTTTAACAATTGAAATTGGAAATTTAACTGGACACGCCCAGTTTTTCTTTTGTTGGACAGAGTATAGTTCTTATTCCTTTACTCAAGGCAATTTTCAATCTGTAAATAGTAATTTAAAGTGTACATGTTTTATGGCTGAAAGATTTTCACAGGTAATGTTGAGTATTGGGAAAAAAAGGAAATTATCTGTGTGTTAGAGAAATAATTCTGGTAATCGGCAGCTGTCTGTTATTTACACAGGAATTCACGTGAGCTTGTTCTCTTAATGTATTTTGAACTAGCTATAATAAAATTTAATATAAGATTACAATTAACAGGTTATAAACTATGAAATCCTACTTCTGGATATATGTACGAGGGTTGTTCAAGAATTTTTGCCTCCTGGTCCGCAACTATTTGTTAACCAATTTTCAAAATTCTTTTTGTATCTGATGCTTACATTTGTCCTCTATGTAATGCACTATTCACTTTTCGACATCCCTTTACACGTTTTGCACCAACGCGTGACTAGTCAGGTGAACCCGTCAGAGGAATTCCGGGGTTGTTGTCAACACCAGGATTGAATGGTGGCTTTGGACCCTCTTCTGCAGCACGATAACGCCCGCCCGCACACAATCGCCACAGACCAGAGGTGTTGCAGCACCTACCGTCCAAAGATAAAAGACTTTGCACCTTGCGACTTTCACCACTTCCCAAGAAGAAAGAGCACCTTAAGGGACACGAGTTGCGTTCTGACGAGGTGAAAGATGCCATTAGAGGATAATGTAAGTAGATGAAAATTCTTGAAAACCCTTGTAGGTTGAATTATGCTAATGCAGGGGCTATATACTGTTATGAATATGACAAGATGTTAATCAGGCCATGGTTAAATGTAATGCATTTTCAGTGAATGTTGTGTTGAAATGTAATTGTTCAAGAAGGATACTGCATAGTCATTTAATTCATGAAAGAAAGGAGTTAGAATGCATACCTGTTAACTGATACATTAATTTAATGGAGTGCACTGTCACAAGCACTGTAAATAAGATGCTGGTATATCTGCATCACGCATTTTATTTTCTTTAATGCCAGTTTATAAATTTAATAATCTACTATTCATTATGTGCTAAGTATAAAAATAAATAAATAAAATTTAAAAAAAATGTGCACACTCTACAAAAGTACTTAAGGCCATGTACTGATTTCAGAGCAAGAGCTACAGCATTTATTTTTTGTACCCCTTTACTCGTGAAAAATTTAAAGCATTTAAATTTCTTATATTACTTTCTAATTCTTTTAAGTTTTATCTATATAACCCATGCTTCTGATTTGATAGAATGTATGCATGAGTTTGCTTGCCATAGGGATTCCTCAGGATGTTAATTTCCCAAGCAGACTAGAATCAAAGTTCACTAGAAACTCGTTATAATGCCAGAGGCTAAAATTCAAGTTTTTTCTCAACTGCATTAAAACAAGACTGTTAGTGCTGATCTGCAACTCAAGTGCTCTGCAAGGGTAATTAAAGAAGAGGAAAAATAAAATAAAGTCAAATGCTATACTGCTCCAAAAAATATTTAAATTTTTTTTTTTTTTTGCGTTCATAGATACGGTGTAGCATTAATTGTTTTTCATCCCATTGACAGTTTTATTCGTGGGTCATGTTATGAGTTTCTACTGTTCTTATCAGGTGGACTAACAGTGTTTTGTTTTTTTGTTTTTTTTTTGCTTTTTTCTTCATTTGATATCCCCTTTCCCATTGGCATTTTTAGAGATATTAATTGTTCAATATCATGCAAACAAACCACATTACACATTTAAAGGTGCATAAAAAGGAACGGCTTGAAATCTGTATTTTTTGTAAAACTGTGGTCAGAAGTCCAATGAAATATAAGTAAATAAAGGATAAATATTCAGCCGGTCTCAGTCCACTGCAGGACATAGGCCTCCACCATGGGGGAGGTGGTATTTTGTCTAATCTCCCATGCTGACCAGACTGGTTGGGAGATGCATTTTTGAGATTCTGCCAGCTTTTTATGACTGCTACAAAGTGTTTTTTTAGCAGCTGGGACCGACGGCTTAACGTACCCTCCAAAGCATGGGGGGGAGGGGTAAAATCTCACTCCACTAAGTGGTCACCCATTCAGTGACTAGCTGTGCTAGGCGATGCTTAACTTCACAGAGCTAGCTTGCTCTGTGAAAGCCCCCCCCCCCCAACCCACAGCCTCCCCAAAATGTAAGTAATGCTACATAAATCTGTTTTTGAGCATGCCAATTTTCTTGGGGAAGAGGTCTTGCATGTACCATGGTATTGCCACATTCTTTAATATAGGAGGACAACCCATCTCTGGAAAACTGATTTATAAAGCAAAAAAAGGATATATGAAAAACATTTATATCCATCCACAATTTAATTTTTTTGTTTTGGATTTTCCCCCCTAGTTAATAAACTAACCAACCAACATATCTCTACAAACCAGTAAATTGTAAAATTATCCCTAATCACATAACAGATATGCTATAAACCAACCCCAGGCAAGAGATAGCCTGACAAAAACGCTTGCTCACCACTTTTGAAAGGAGCACTCGTAAGTTGGGTTCCACTTTCACAAAGAGGGGTCAGGATCTAATATAATGTACTTAAACCTTAATTCATTTTATTCCTTGAATCATTTTTAAGTTCCTTGTTCCATAATTGCTTTGTCCATACGTGAATAGGAAGGGAATAGTAGATACTGTACTTTTGTTGCCAAGTTATTTCAAATCAAATTCAAATAAAGCGATTTTATTTATCACTTGTCAGTTTGTCTTTATTCAGATTCCCTTCATCTCACTCCATTGCTCCATAAGCTGGCTGTCGGCATATCTCTGCTCAGGAGGACAAGTCTGCTCACACAGGCAATTCCATGCCCAGGACTGCTATAAACCATAAAAATCTAATTACTCATAAAATGCACATGAAGGATTTTTTCTTTACTCTTTTTCCCCTGTAATAATAAAAATAAACTTAGTTATTCACATAATTTTTAAGTTTAAAAAAATCATGCAATAAGGGGTCAAAATTGGTTTGCCCTTTTAAAGATCAATATTTGCTTGCTTATATAGGGCATTTCTAAATGAATGGACAATTACATAGTGCGATTCCATGCATCAATCTAAGCAAAAGAATCATTATTGAAAAGGTCTCAAAATTTAGGGTCTAAAAAAATTATGTTATGTCATTTATGACTTTTCTGAACCAGCAGTATCCATTGCCACCCAGAAAATGGCAGCAATTGAGATTAAATGATGTTTTCCATCAAGCTTTTTAGCAAACTTCGCATGATATTTTATGATTTAGACCCTTAAAATTTGAGTTTTGAACATTTACCATAAGGAACTTTTAAGTTTGTCATCATGCAAAGGGTCATGCTAGGTACTTATTGTCCTTCCATTTAGAGACACTATGTATTTACAAATATATGATTAAAAACGTTTGTTCTGAAGTTTGTACTTAAATGGCCACCTGGGCTTTGCTGGTGAATTTCATTCCAGTAAGCAGTAAAATATATCAAGTGCTTAAATGATAAAATTAACTGGAATGCAAATTTAACTTGCTTAAGACAAATATTCAACCACAAAAGAAAGCTGGAGTTTTATTTTTTCTTAAATAAAAATTAATGTCAGCAAAATACACTAATGTTCTTTAATTGCAAGATAAAAGTAGTAGATTTTTACCTTCAGTGTCCATTTGAGCACCAAACTGCATTGGTTTCCTTCTTTATCAATCAAACAATTTTTTATGAAGTTTTGATTGTGCTTTTTGATTTTAATGCATCAGGTATCTTTTGTTAGCAACTATCATGAAAAGAAACTATGTTTGAATTGAAGATTAATATTTTACAGATAGCTTATAACAATTTTGCCAATGGCCAGAATTACCGCTTACAGAGCAGGTGCACCAATACCACTGAATGCAAAGAATGTTTAATTGTTTGGAAGGTTTTAAAAAATGTATTAGAAAAGATTTGTATAAAATTTGAGAATTTTACAATCAGATTGTTAAAATATTTGTCTGGTATAATTTTAATGGAATTGTTATAGAAAAATATCTTTGTAAATTCTTTGACACATGACTTTTTAATAATATTTTTTATTATCAAACAAACAAGGAATGTATAATAACTGAAAAATAAATTATACATCTAATAAAGCCAGTTTTTCCTTTCATTTATCTGTCCCTATAAATCAAATTTACAGTTTCACACTTATTTTTAAAGCTCAGAGAGACTTCTTACTCTCATCACTTTTATCACTTGGAGTTGTCAACTCTATAAAACTACCTTCATCGTCAAGCTTGCCATTTGGATCCGTTTGTTGAGGCTTAGCCAATTCGACAAGTTCAGGCTTTCCAGTTTTGTTACGATTAGACTTATTACGCTGTGAAAAACGATACTTTAGTGTTAGTTTCTCCTTTAGTTTTTGAGGAATTACCATCGAAGTTGTAATTGTGTTTCCCAAGAAAAGGAGGAAGAAAGAAGCACTTAGGACTGGAACCTGCAAATCACAAATACAAAAATACATTTTTTCCCTTTTTTAATTATAAGTAAGTCTTAAAAATTCAGATATGTTTCACACCTGCCATTCTGTGCAATCCTCCTGGAAAGTTAACTGGTAGAGAACGTATGCATTATACAACTGAAAAAGCTGAAAAGGAGGAAAAATTCATACATTCAGATATCATCATCATTTATAGCTATCTATTCACTACAGGATGAACACTCCTTCAAATTTTTTCCCATAGACAAAGCATATTTAATTGAAGAGACATTGACCAATAAACCTCCATGCAGGCAAAATGTGGCTTGAGACTGTTAGTACAGGTTAGAAAGAACAAGCAAACAATCCATGACACTGAGGGATTTAAACCTCACACCTGATTACAAGAGCTATGCCCTAATATTGCAACAGAGGTTGACATATTCAGTTATATGCTTGTACATTATAAGACTGCAAAAATTTTAGTAAATTAGTAATTTATCATGGTACCTTCCTCTCATTTTGGGTTGTTTATCACATGCTCTCATTGAAGTGACATTGTTTGGTTTTAACCTTTTCTTATTGAATCTGGATTGGCTGTGCTTTTAATTTTTTCAATAGTTTAACATATATCAACTCCTTTTTATGATAAGAAATTAGAAATAAAATATAATAAAATAGTAATAAATAATGTCACCAAATTTTATCATGGATCATTCCATATCAGATCACCCAGGGAAATGTCACCCACCACTTCAGATTTTGACAATTTTTTTTACATGTTGCTATTACCAAGTTATGAAACCATGCCAAATTAAAAAATCATAACTCAGTCAAAGCTGAAGATATCAATACCATTTTTTCTTTTTTACTGTTTTGCAAGATATGCCAATTCTAGGGGGGAGGGAAGCTTGTGTTCCTACTTTACATGTAAAATTATTAAAAAAAAATAAATAAATAAAATAAAAATAAAAACATGGTTTTTCAATTTTTTTAATCGGTGAACGTATTTTTTTTCAAAATTTACAAGGAGAGGCAGAATAGTTACCAAGTTTTTTTTTTTAAATAAACCTTAAGTTATGGCCTAAAATAGTAATAAATAAAAATAGGGTTTTACCTGCCTTTTGGTTTTTATTACATTTATTTTCATTACATTCTATTACAAAATGAAGTACAAGGCTACCACTGGACTCTGAACAGCTGTTCGTTTCACCCAGTAGTAATATACACATGCCCTGAACAGTCAGAAGATATAGTAGTTTCAAATTTGTGTGTTCTTTCAGATGATTTAGAGCATGATGTGTCCTTTGTGTACAAAATACAGAAAATCGTAGCACAGTTTTTAAGTGAACGCTTTCCTAAAGTTAATAGTATAAATTATTTTAGTGATGGTTGTGCCAGACAGTACAAGAACTGCAAGAACTTTATCAATCTTTGCCATCACAAGCAGGACTTGAACTAGGAACTGCAGAACAATGGAAAAATGGATCCGTATGCAGCCCAGGAGTTTCTACACTGAAGCCATCCATTCATTTCCTGTGTGCTGGGATCAGTAGATCAATATCAATGGTAATCATATGTAGGCATCGTGTTACACTTTAAATGGGGAGGCCATGGCCTGGTGGGCTTTCACTGAACACAATTTCTGTGAAATTAAGCAACATCAGGCACAGCTAGTCACTGGATGGGTGACCATCAGTGACACACAATCTTCATCTACAAAAAAGAATCAGTGTAGATGAGCCTTAATATACAGTTGTTCCCAAGAAGAGGTCCCATTAAATTGTCAGAACTTACAAGGGAATCCCTCAAACATGTATGCCACAGATTTCCACCAAATTGAGATATGTTACTCAATTTAAGCTATAATAGGTGCTTGCAAAGTAAGAGAGTGTGAAATTGTTTTTTTCAAAATAAACCACGAAAACGAAAAAATTTGAGCACACATATTCATACAAGGACTCCATTATTATAGCGGTGTATTAATGCGCTTAACAGAACTTCTTTCTTCCACTACTCACAGCAATAAGCATGAATCCACTTCATATGAAACAGCAGCAGACTGCAATTGAATGGCTTCTCAAGTTTCTAAACAAACTTAGTTTTTAAAAATAGATTATTACAATTAGCTAATTGCCTTCCAGTAAAAAATGTCTAGAGTAATTAATAACCATTTCCTTAATTTATTATTTTATTTTATTAAGTAATTCGGTAACCAAACACTGGGCTGGCTTCATGTGCAACATCGAGTAATACGTTGCGTTGGTGAGGGTGTATGTATCACGGTGCATTATAATTTTAAATAAAAATAGTATTCATGGATGCTTACCTCATCTTATAAATTATATCCAGACGAATAATTGTAGACAAAATTAAGGTTTTATGCTTAATAACAGTGCTCTAACTGCAATTCTTTGGTGACTGCTGCTAACGAATTTGAGTTTGCTTTTCCTTCTTACCGCCATGTTTGTTGAACTCTGCGCACTTCCAGAGCGCTTCACTGCCATGCAACGCTATCGCTTCCACGGTGTGCTTGCACGCAAAACAAAATTCATACATAGCATGTGCTTATGATGATCACTGATTTTATGGCAAAATTATTTCCAATCATGAAGAAGGTGATAGTAGAAGTGAAATTCATGCATCTGTTTGGTCCTGCCCTATCATTTCATTGGCCATCAAGAAAAGAAGACATTTGCTTCGTGCCTTCGTGCAATGTTCTTGCAAAAATCAGCACTCCAATCACGAAAGGCTCAGGACGAGTGTACTATTTTTTTAGAAAAATAAACTGAATATGTGAATCAACAATACATGCTACTTGTCAACAAATCACGCCATCACTGATTAAGAACATTGAAAAACGTTGTTGTTTATATTTTTTAATAATTTTACATGTAAAAATAGGAACACGAGCTACTTTTTTCTAGAATTGGCATATCTTACACAACACAGTAATAAAAAAAAATTTATCAAAATCTGTAAAGGTGGGTGACATGACCTGGGTGGACTGATATGGAATGGAATGACTCATCTGAAGGCAAGCTGGTAGAAAGATGATGGGCGTGGGAAACAGTCCAGCCCCACTAGCATCATCGAACATGATGATTATGGCGATGGCAGTGTGATGGTGTGGGTGATAAAATTGGTTAAATAACTTCTGTAATAATTTTTTAGAGGATGTGTAATTCAGTATTCATCTTTTGTATACTTTTGAACTCTGCCTCTAAACACAAGTCCTAGAAATTTTTAGTTCTATTTCCATTTTACAGAAGATTTTGAAGAAGTTACTAATCTATGCCGAAATAAATGTCGCCTATGAACAATGTTACAACATCAGTAACATTTTCATAATTATTCGCAATTTATTTATTTATCGGTTAGAAAAAATTACAGCAGCGTCCCACAAGGATAGGTATGGTCATGGACCGACAAGTGAGACCTCGGGGGTGGTATACAGGGTATTCATAAAATGAGGCATAATACCGTACCTAGCATGATTCTTCACATCAAAATAAATACACTGACGAAAAAAAAAATCCCAACACCACGAAGGACTTGTGTTAGATGAATGAAATTTGGACAGTATATTCAGCTATGGTATTTATTCAATTGATTCAAGTTTCAAGGTTACAACTTATAGGGGGTGCCACCAGTGCCACCCTGTACATGCAAATGAGACATTCCAATGACAGATATAAAGGAGATCAGGCGACCCCCGGCCACCGGAGACAGGGTTGACCGGCGCATCTGTAGGATGGCTGTGGCAAATCGGACAGCATCTGCAGCGGACATTCGGGCTGCTGTGGCACCCAACGTCACTCCATGCACAATTCGGACCAGTCTCCTGGCCAAGAACCTCCACTCCAGGTGCCCTGTAGCATGTTTGCCTCTTACCCCTCAACACCGTGCAGCACGTCTTCAGTGGTGTCAAGCCAGAGCGATTTGGAGGGCAGAATGGAGGTCTGTGGTCTTCACGGATGAAAGTAGTTTCTGTCTGGGTCAGAGTGATGGTCGCATAAGGGTCAGGAGGAGGAGTGGGGAAGTCCTGTTACCGAGCTGTATCCGTCGTCGGCATACTGGCCCCACCCCTGGTGTTATGGTATGGGGAGGGATTTCCTACGACAGCAGGACTCCCCCTGGTGGTTATCCCAGTCACCATGACGGCAAATGTTTACATTCGGATGGTTGTTGAACCCATTGTGCTGCCATTCATGGCTGGTTTGCCAGGGGGGGCTGTTCCAACAGGATAACGCTTGACCCCACACTGTTGCTGCAACGCAACGTGCCCTTCAGGGTGTCCACACTCTACCATGGCCAGCACAATCACCAGATCGAGAACGTCTGGGACATGGTCAGACGCAGTGTCAGGGCTCTTCCACAACCAGCAACAACTGTCGCTGATCTGACCATCCAGGTACAACAGGCATGGAATGCCATACCACAAAATGACATTCGGCATCTCTACGACCGCATGCATGCACGTGTGTAGGCCTGCATAGACCAGCGCGGCGACTACAGTGGGTACTAAAGTCCATGCTTTTCACCATGTACAAGGTGTCGCTGGTGGCGCCCCCTATAAGTTGTAACCTGGAAACTTGAATCAATTGAATAAATACCATAGCTGAATATACTGTCCAAATTTCATTCATCTAGCACAAGTCCTTCGTGGTGTTGGGATTTTTTTTTTCCGCCAGTGTAAAAAGTTCCTCATGCAAAATGTCGAACACCTAATTTTTAAGGTTCTAAACACCAGGCGAAGTGTTTTTGGTTCTAAACATTTGATCTAAACCTAATTGCACCATGATTGGGAACTTGACGCGTCATGGTTTTTTCTCTCCAGTGAAATTGAATAACGCTTGACGACGCCATAAAGTCCTGTTAAAGCTTGGTGCTAGCAGTTTTTGAGGGGGGGAAAAAATTGAGATTTCCGACTTTTGCAAGAGGAACTTTTTATTTACTTTGATGTGAAGAATCATGCTAGTTACTTATTATCCCTCATTTTATGAACACCCTGTATATAAAAGGTACAATAACCAAGGTGGCAAGTTACATAGTAGACTGTTATTAAAAATAAGTAATAAGTAAACTGTTATTAAAAAAATGAACATAAATAGCCAAGATGAACCAGAGCATCAAACAGTAGTTCATAAACCAGTAAAGGAATGCAAAAATGAATGCCAAAAAGAACAAAGTGATCGACTAAGGTTTCGATAATCCAGGTACACCCTAATAAATAGAGTAGACTATAGTAGAAGCTTAAAATAACAGAAGAGGGATTATTGAATTCTAACGGTAATACATGGGACTATCAACAGTTCGTGGAATTGCAGTCTGGCCAGTGACTGGATACAGTATGCACACTGTGCCCTTAATCCCCTTCAAAGTACTTGCCTCGGATACACACACACACACACACACACACACACACACACACACACACACACTTACTCCAACGAGACTGCCACTCCTGGAAAGCCCGTGCAAACTCTTCCTTTTGAATGGACTTGAGACCGGCTGTCGCACTTGCTTCGATCTCTTCTTTTGACAAAACGTTGACCCCATAGTCCCATTTTCATTCAGTAGTCCCATATGGAACAAACTCATGGTGCAGCAACTCCTGATTGTCAAAGAATGCAATGAGCATCTTTTTGTGCGAAACTTGAGAAAACGAGATTTCTTGGGACCTGGTGACGATGGGGATGTGCCATTCCGAGGACTGCCGTTTCGTCTCAGGCAAACACCCAGGTCATCATCTGTCAAATCTGGTTCATGAACTGTGGATCCGCAGATGCTCGTTCAAACAGATCACCAGCAATTGACATCTGACATTCCATCCAATCTGCATTCAACTGATGCGGAACAAACTTCGCACAGACCCGTCGCATCCCCAGTTCCTCAATTAAGATCGCCTGAGCAGACCCGAAAGAAATGTTCATTTCTGAAGCCACTTCATTGATGGTTATCCTCCGATCAGTACACACCAAATCCATCACTCTTGCAACATTTTCAGGTTGCTTGGAGGTTGTTGGTCTTCCCGATCGCGGCTCATCTTCGAGACGGTCCTGGCCAGCCTTAAACCGGTTGAACCAATCAAACACAGCGGATTTCTTAAGGGCACTATCCCCGCACGCCTGTTTCAGTACTTGCAGTGTCTCCGTAGCACTTTTTCCAAGATCGAACATGAACTTGATGTTTGCTCTCTGCTGAAACTGTGACATCATGCCAACGTGTGTTACACCCTCTTACAAGCGCACACTACAGCTCCTGAATGACATGTCCGAACACGATGCAACCACATGTGTGCGTGCTTGGGATGTAGAGGGCGCTGATTACAGAGCGGTGTTTTCCAGACTTACGGCACTCACCGGCCAGACTAGAATCCGGGAACTTTTTGATAGTTCCTTTTATACGGGCACTTAAAATGGAACTGATGTGCATGTTGAGCAAATACCTGGAGAAAGCAATAAAAGGCTTGTATTGGATAACTTGGAAGGATGACTTCAAAATGTTAGGCCTTCTAATGTGTAGGCTTTGCAGAGGGGGGGGGGGGGGCTAATCTATTCTGACCAAGTAATTAATTTCTGACCAACTTCTTAATGCTTTTCTAAAGCAGTATAAGGTAACAATGAGTGTATTGACAAAGGAATAGTAGCCCAGTTTTTTAATCCAATGCGGGGTAGACTTCTATATTGATAGTTGGACCTGGAAATAGGTAAATAATTATCCCTAGCCTTCCTGGTGGAATAGTTGTGAATGTCCAGGTTTAACTTTATACCAGCGGGAGTAGTTAACTGGAGCAATGCGTTAAGGAGTTTTATATATGAATGAGATAGACTATTATATAAATCTGGTGAACCGTTAAGATGCCCAAAGGTACAAAATTATGAGAAACAGGAGACCACCTAGGTATATCCAGCAAAATTCGTAAAAACCACTTTTGTAGCTTTAGCAGTCTAGAAATATTATAGGAGGTGGTTGATCCCCAGAAAATGATACCGTAGCATAGGTTGGAGTGTATCCCAAGAATAATATAACAGTAATAAAATATGTGATAGATACAATCTAGAGATCAACCCTTAACTTGATTAAAAGACTATCAATGTGTAGATCCCACGAGAGGTCATAGTTTAAAACGAATCCTAAATACCTAAACGGTTTAGTGGTAAAAATAGGGTGATCGCCAAAAAAGACTGATGGAGAATTAAGAATCCTACATTTGTTTCGCTGATGACAAAATGTAACTTTGGTTTTGTCAACATTAATATCTAAGTTTGTTATCCCTACTCTAGACTTGCAATTTGTGTAAGCCTCATTAATTAATAATATAAGGTTAGTGTCCGAGTGTTTGTGTCCAGACATGCAATTTGTTATTATTATATATGATATAATAATTTTCGATGGAACACAAGAATTAGGGAGGTCATTAATAAATAGATTAAAGAACACAGGTGACAAAATAAGAGCCTTCTGGCACCCCTAAATTCCTATAATAGCTGCAGATGCTATCCCTGAATGCATCAAAAAATATGTCTGTCGTGTAAAAAACCTTTGATCCAGGCTAAAGCGAGAACGCGAATATTATAGCAGGTAGCTAATTTGGATAACAGCAACTGGATTGGGACAGTGTCAAATGCCTTGGAGAAATCAATAAACAAAGCAGTAAAGTTTATTACTTTCCATTTCAGACGAGAAATTCTAATAGCTCGAAGCAGGCTGTAACCACATTTCTTCTAGGCACAAAGCCATGTTGACTAACACTATTGTAGTTGTTAGTGATATTGAGAAAGGAGTTTGTAGAGTAGTTTTTCAAATATCTTAGAATAAGTAAAGCTGTAATCTGACCAATATTTGATATAATGTCTTTCTGACCACTCCATTACCTTCTCTTTCTCTGATGTATTTTCGAATCATTAAATTTCAAAGGCAATATTGGTCATCTTCTCATGTGTGGAAAATTAATCACTTTCAGTAACCAATGGCGATAGGTCATTTAAACATAAGTTGGTGAGTATTCTCCATCACTAGAATAACAAAATGAAACTGTAATACAGGAATAATTGCTGAAACTGTGGATACCGACGTATAAATAATGGAAAAACCGAAAACACTAATCCACATCAATTCTTTTTATTTCCTCAGATGCGCATTTCGGATTTCACAAATCCTTCATCAGCGAGTGAGTACAATGGTAGAAAGATACAAAATTTATAGGGAAGACAAGAATTGGAGCAACCAATCAGGATATAGTGACAACCAATCCAAGAAATTTTATAATTAAAGAAGTTATAAGAGTTACAGAATGACTAATTAGAACTAAGCGAGCGATCTCCTTGTTGAGAGGAACTCAAGTCCGCTTCTAAGAGCCAACCGCTTATAATAACTTGATAAAGAAGTAATCGATTATTGACAGAACAATTAACTTTGACTATTACGAATAATTAAAAACGATCACTCAAATCTTTACTCAAATCAATTTGGTTGATCTAATTTTTGTCTTCCCTATAAACTTCGTATCTTTCTACCATTGTATTCACTAACTGATGAAGGATTTGTGAAATCCGAAATGCGGATCTGAGGAAATAAAAAGAATTGATGTGGATTAGTGTTTTCGTTTTTTCCATTATTTATAAAATGAAACTGATAATTCAAAAACTATTTCTTTGAGACTAGGAATGATATCCCATCTCCATTTTCTCCCCCCAAATATTATTTGTTAATCCACTTGAGGCTATGCTATGGTATCCAATTTTGGGGCTCTATAACAGACTTTAATTAGTTTGCCTTCTCCACATACAAAAATGGTTCCTTAGGATATTGCTTAGACTTAGTAAACCTACCAGTGTTTCCCACCTCCTTAATTCTTATCATATAGCAACGATATATCAATTATATTTCATCCAATTAGCTGTTTTTGTTTACAAAATTCTCAATGGTAATCTAACTCTTGGTCACTACACCAAATACACTCCTACCCAGCCCATAATCCCATCCCTTTCAGAACTGCCCTCGTAAAATATAACTACCAACGACGCTATATCTCGTACATCGAAGTTAGATGATAGGCTATTCCCGAAACCCTCTGCTTTCCTTTATCTCTTACGCTTAAGAAAGAATTAAAAAAATATATATCTTCTCCAACATAACTAATTTTGGACCTTTCTAATTATTCTCTCTAGCTTTACTGACTAACGAAATTCCCTCTTTATTTGTATAAAAAAATTTATATTTTTTCATATATTCACTGTACTCTTTCTTATTCAATCCCACTCGGGGACCTAACATGTCGGCCTCCAGCCATATAGGCCCAGATAGGAAAATTTTTCTGTATCCTTATAAATAAATAAATAAAAAAAATAAATAAATAAATAATATAACTAAACAGTTGAATTGCATAAGAAAACACCTTTTTGAAGCAAATCTTAATCACCAGGAATACATGAGAAAGGAATATGACTATAGACACCGCAACTTAAAGTAGCGCCATGATAGTGGTCAAAAATAGAAACTGGTACGCAACAAAAACGAGTTTTAATGTTACTTTCTGTTTTATTACTGATCGGTCCCACGTGGATTTAATGTTGTAAAAATCCTAAATATGTCGAATTTCGTGATGCTAGCACCTGAAAAGCTTAGTGGTAAGTTGCGCTGATGATATGAATTTATAGCTACAAATTCGTAGTCATTATTTCCAAAGAAGTGATACTCGCAGTGGTTTTCTAAATTCAGCATAATTTGGCTCAACGAAGAACTGCCTGGAAGAGCAGCAAATTTCAGTCTGGAAGTGACCTGAAAATAGTCCAGTTATGAACCAGAAAATGAAAAAGGGTAAAATTTCAGCACTTAAACCAGAGCATAATAGCTTTACGGACTATAATGCAAGATGTTGGAATGTAGAAAACTATCGCTTCTTCAGGGAAGTGAGGGGAAGACAAAAAAAAAAAAAAAATAAAAACCACTGCGATTACGGGGTTGTAGCTATGACACTCCTACTGAGGAGTCTTATTCTCTTCTCATCTATTCCTAATATCACTGAATACCCTGTACAGATGGGATGTTTATTAAAAATGTACCAAAAACCACTCTTAAGCCATTGTTGTCTCTTCTTATAGCATGATTCAAATGCAACAGGAGACAGAGTAAAAGAAAAATGTGAAAGTGAACATAAGTTATCTGTAATATATAGATGATAAAGAAGTTTTATAAAAGTGTAAACTACTACACATTGTTTTCACAGCTATGTTTTGAATTCAGCTAATTCAACAATATAAAAGTGGCAAATCAAATTTTAAAAAATAATCACAATCAGATTTAAAAAGAAAAGAAAAAAAAGTTCTCAGGAGACTCATTACAACTGAAGATAGGCTACCATTTTGAAATTATCAGCCTATATAAAGCTGTTCAGATCAAACAATATCCAAATTCTCATTTTCTTATATTTATGATGCAATTGAAAAATTATAGTATTAGATTGAAAAGAATTTTACACAGCCTCAAATTGTACAGCCTAATCCTTATGTTACTTAACACCAAGATGTTTAGAGAGTAGGGAAATCAGAAGGAAAAAAAAATCTTTGATACCATCACAACTGCTCAAGCCATGTCAAACACATGTTAAAAATAAAAATTTTTGTGTAACCTTTTAATACAGGGTGCTCCAAAAAAAAAAAAAAAACAAGCCACTGAAAATTTCTAAGTCCAATGGAAACTGTCCACAAAGGGGTGAGCGATTCTAGTAGATATTCAATAAAAGAGACATTGGCCTAAAATGTGTACAATTTGTGTATTATTTAAGATTATGTTCACTTTGTCTAGAAATCGACTCGTTCCATTTAATGTTAACACCCACCTTAATTAATAGTAGCTTTCTTCCTTCTAGAATCACTCACCCTTTGTGGACCGTTTCCAATGGACTTTAGAAATTTTCAGTGGAGAGTTTTTTTTTGGTCCACCCTGTATAAATAAAACTTATCACAGTAAATTTTTTATTGTTTTATTTATTTATTTATTTTTAATACAACAGTAAAAGATATCAGACATCAACTTATAATGCTCTGAAATTTAAAATATGAGAGCTGGCTGAAAAGTAAACATGTAAAAATACTTTAGAACCAAACAAGATAATGGTAAAGGTATACAAATGAGCCAACAGCAAAATTTTATGAAGTTTTTAATTGCAAAACATTAATCTTTAAGGACATCAACAAAAATGCCATAAATCTTTGGGTCATTAAATCTGGTAAATAAATAGCCAGTTATGCCAAAGCTATCAACAAATCACATACACTACCTAACCAAAAGTAAATGGATATTTTCAATTATAGACGTTTTGTCAAATACATGTATCTAGAAAAATATTTGATGAATTGTCCTGAAACTTTAGGGGTAAAGAGCATGTTACACCTCATATTTCAGCAAAGGTTTTGTCCCAAAGGCAAATAAGAGACCAGCAACAAAGTGAACCAAAAAAATAAGTTTGGGATCACCCTGTAAAAAATAATTCTAGATATGTATTATAGCTGTAGCATATGATTAAGAGGCTTATTTTATTTATCTGTGTTCATTTGTAATGAGAATACCATGTATAATCATGGAGTTATAAAGGTTTAAATAAATATGAATTATATGTGCTATTCTCAAACAAATGAACACAAAAATAAAAGAAGCCTCGATCATATGCTACAGCTACAATGCATTTCAAGCATTATTTTTTCGGTTCACTTTGTTGCTGGTCTCCTATTTGCCTTTGGGACAAAACCTTTATTGAAATAGGAGGTGTAGCATGCTCTTTTTACCCCTGAAGTTTCAGGATAATTCGTCAAGTATTTTTCTAGATGTTCGACAAAATGCATAAAATCAAGTGTCCAATTACTTTTGGGTAGATAGTGTAGGTGGCCTATGTCTGTGATAAAAGAAATGTCAAGATTTTATATCCCAATCAAAAATTTGGGCTATTAAAAATTTTATAACCCAACTATTGATATTTAGGCAAGAATCTCAAAAAAATAAGATTTCTTTATTGGGCTCCATAAAAATCTGGTTTTGACAAATATCATGCATAATGATTAAAGAATAAATGAGAACGCTGAATTTGTGAAAGACTTTTGAAGTACTAACAGCAAAATTTCTTTCATTACAGTTGCTAGCAAAGGATTCATCATTTTGTGAACCAGAAACTTTCATGATGGGTTTGTTAAGGTGGATGTTCAACACAGATAATTCCATGGCAATTGCAGATTGCAATTTCATGCACAACTCTTACAGCCCTTGAGAACCTAAGGTGACAAGTGCACTTTCATCTCGCATTAAGCCCATTTTACCTCCTTGAAAATTTCCTCAACTCAAACAGCCCTGAGGAACTTGATGCAACTATAAATTGCAATTATTATTATTGTTTAAAAATCCCCATGAATTACTTGTTAACAGCCATATAAAAATTAATTACTCATTAGGATAAATGCATATTATTCCAAGGTAATATATTTTACCCTCCATTTCAAAATGTACAATGGTAATACATGTATTACTTTTCAGATAGTCCTCTTAAATGACTTATTGAAAAAAAACTTACATAACCAAAAAAGAGGAAAGGAAGCAAGAAACTCAAACCTCTCCACATCCACGAATGAAAACCTTCTGAAATTTTAAGAAACAAGGAAAATATATTAAAATGAAATTCATGAAAGTAATAATTGATATACACTGAGTTAGCAAAACTCATGGGATAGTTACTTAATATCTGGTCGGGCCACCTCTGGCCCACGCAATACGGCGTGGTAGTGAGTCTGCAAGTCCCTGGTACGCTTTTGGAGGCAGTTGACACCATATAGTCTGCAGAGCCGAAGACAGTTGCTGCCCGTTCGTGGGCGGATGATCCAGTGCCCGGAGCCTGACTTCAACAGCATCCCAGATATGCTCGATGGGATTCATGTCAGGGCTCCGGGCTGGCCAGCTCAGTCGTTGGACCTCTCCTGCATGCTCCTCGAACCATTCGCGGACGACATTTGAGCGATGTGGTGGAGCATTGTCATCTTGAAAGACTGCTACGTCGTCAGGGTGTTGAAATGTCAAAAACGGGTGCAGATGGTCTCCGATGAGTTGACGATATCGTGGACCATTCAACGTTTGGTCCAGGATAACCAGAGGGCCCATTCCAAACCAGGAAAATGCGCCCCACCACCCTGCTCACCACCTGTTGGCATGAAGGATCCATCGTTTCGTGAGGTCTGCGCCACACACGGTGCCTCCCATCAGCTTGGTACAGTTGATATCGTGACTCATCTGACCATATGACGTTGCGCCACTGTTGCAGAGTCCAGCCAAGATGGTTGGTGGCAAATGCACGCCGGAGTGTCCGACGACGCTGGGTAAGCATTGGCACCCGTGTAGGGCGACGGCTGCCAAACCCGAGGGCATGCAGATTCCGACGGATTGTCCACCGAGAGACGTTTCTAGTGCGGCCAGTATTGAACTGGTCTGTGATTTGCTGCACGTTGCGCTCCTGTCTCTGAATCATTCGTCCCAGGTGTCGCCGGTCACGATCATTCAGGGCAGCTGGACGCCCGGTATGGTGCCTGTTGTGGACTGTGATGCCTTCATCCAGCCATTCCCGATACATCCTGGAGACAGTTGAGCGGGGAAAGCCAAATTCCTACACCACTGCCGAAATGGAACACCCCATGTGTCGGGCACCTACTATCATACCCCGTTCAAAAGACGTCAACTCGCGACGACGTGCCATTTCTGATTAATCACTTATCCAAGCTCTTCCCACAACGTCTAATGGTCCATTCCCAGAATCCGTTACCCCTGTGAATTCGTGAGCCATGCCCATCAATCAATGCGCTTGCTATCCCATGAGTTTTGCTAACTCAGTGTACACTGATATGTTACAATAAAGTTTTTATCTGCTATTAATGAGGGTGCCCTGAAATCTAAAAAAGACTGACTTTTTTTTTTAAAATGTAATAGCAAAAAAATGGAGAGAAGAAATTAAAGTTATTCTTACAGGAGATTAATGTGATTTCAGGAATTTCTTTTGGAATGCTCCTTTGTATTAATACCAAATTTCACTGACAGATGTGGACAGTTCTCGACATTAAATCTGCAATAGAAACTCCTTGTTGCTTTCCTTCAACGAATACACTATTTTCACGCTTTCCTACAGTAATACTGGATTTGGTATACACTACTCGTGTCATCTAATTTAGGCTGACCAGGCTTTTTCTTATGCAACTGGGGACGCCATTAAGAGGTTAATCAGAAATCACGTGACATTGGGAGCTGCCAACATTACACCATTGCCAGCACAGTAAATTATAATAAAATGCCCTAACTAAATAGATATTTCATCTATAAGAGATATGCAAGAATATTTTTGTGATGGCATTAAGGGGACTTCAAACTCTTTATAAGAGTGCTTTTATCACTCTTTCCCCCCCACCCCCATTCTTCGAAGCAACCAAACCGCTTCACTCTCAAACAGCGCAAAAGCTAGGGATATTGAAAGAATAATTATACACATTTTCATAATTGTGAAGGATTAGCCAACACTTTCTTAGACTAATTACTGAACAACAAATTCAATTCATAAACTCTGGGATTATATTCATTTTCAGGGATGTTTCTGGGGACATTTATTCATAGAAGACAAGGCAGATAATCCAGGGACTGTCCCCGGAAATAGGGGATCTGGTCACCCTAGTCTAATTGGCCTTTGCACATGCCTGACATACAGTACAACCTATTGGTGAAATATGGACATAAAGGAAACTTACCAATATAAATACCTGAATCCATACAAAAATCTCTGGCAAGAATAACTTTAATAACTGTTACCGATTGTTGCTATTCCATTTAAAGAACAATCAACCCTTTTTAGGACACCCTGTATTTTAGAAAAACTATCTTTAGAACTGTTACTGTTTCTATTAAACGCAAAATTTATTTTAATAATAATTTTAACTATGAAAATTAAAGCTCTGTGTAATTTTGAAAAAGAAAATCTCTGCAAAATAATTTTCTTTTGCTACATATACAGGTGTAGAAATCAAGAAATTTAAATCTAAAAATTCACCCTAAAGAGCTGAGTCGACTAATGGGTCAATGCCAATTTCCATAGAAATGAATAAAAACTTATGTTTTAATTAAATGTCACAAATCTTCAGGTAAACATGCCCACTGTTTCAAAAATTTTTTTTACATATATAAAAACATAAGAGAATGTTTTAAGTTAATATTTTGCTGGGAAAAAATTTCTCATCAACATTGTAAATGAAGGTGCCAGGGAAAGTGAGCTTCACAGCAAAGAGGTTGATTGTGCTATTACGGATCCCTGCTACAAAGCTTCACTGCACAGCAGCAATTCCAAATTGTGGCAGGGTATCCAAAATAGTAAATAAACATTCCAAGAAGGAGCTTTAGCAGTGACATAGAAGTAATATTAAATTCGAGAATTTGAAATCTAGCTAAATTTACTAATAACCAATGGAAATTCATTTAATTGTTTCTAAATGTACATTTATTTTATTGCTCAGTACAATTACTAAGCGAGTTATTGAGCCTCAAAGCGATTTCACGTGCACGTGCCCATGCCTAAAAGATGAACAGAAAGTAAAAGTGTATTCATTCTTGACGAATCGATTGTTATACGATGTGCAATTATCTTGGCATTCTTTACAATCACTATTTTAGTACGTGAATTCGACTTGAAGGGGTCCACGAAAAAGCCTGAAAAGCTGATACAGCCGAGCTGAGACCTTGATGGTCATATTTCAAAACAGAATTTGAAAAAGTTAATCAGTTTTCAAGTTATCGTGTGAACGGCCAAACTGCCGGATAAACGTACAGACCGAGTGTGCATTCTTATAAGTAGCTTTCTGCTAAAGCTCCTAATAAAGGATAAAAGTGCACCTAAACCCTGAAAGAATGCGAGCTCGCTTATAATCTAATGTAAATGGGGCTCCCAATTTTCATAATTATAAATGTGGTTTTTAGTTGCAAGAAGATGGCAAATTAAACAAATACTCCAATATTTAAAAGCCATATACATTTGGGTATCTTTTTTAAAGAAATTATGATAGATTGTGTTAAAACTAGAAACATTTTTTCATTGGACATCTTTATTATTACATGTATTAAAATACTAAAATTCGGTAAATTTATTCTCTCCAATATAAAAAATATGCTATGAGTCACTCCAAAAGTAATGCACAATATTATTTTTAAAATTTATTTTTTATTCTACACCCTTACACCTTATGGAGGTCATAGATGCATCCTTTAGGAACAATATGTTATTTTTCCACATAATCCCAGTTGGAACGAGGGTGTGTATACATGCACAAATATTGGCATGGCCTCTTTCACCTGATAATCTACTTGCCCACCGACTAACCTTTTTCAACCTTTTGTGTATGTTTCCCGCTGTCTCATTCTCACAGCGAAGGAACTCGATCACAGTAAGCAGCTTCTGATTAATGTCCAGTACAGTAGCCATCTTGAAGGAGTGCTATCATGGTGCCCTTAAGGGAACTACATTTCAATGTAAGAGGGAAATATGTATCTATGACCACCTCCATAAAATGCAAAGGTGCAGAATATAAAATAAATTATAAAAAAAAAAATATTGTGCATTACTCTTGGCATGACCCTCAAAATCATATCTGTGTCCATTCTTTTTCATGGAAAGCCTTCGGTCCATTTTTTTTTTCACGCATCCAAATGTAATTAGGATAAACTACTCTTACATGCTGGAGCCTTGCTAACTCCACAATTAGATAAAGACCAAAGGGATTAGCTGTTCCATTAAGAGAAAAAAAATGTACTTAAGCTTAACAAAAACAACTCTTTCAGGTGAATATATATTTTTCATTTGATTTATAATGATGTTCATCTTGAAATAAACAACTGCATAACAAGTGGGGAAAGAGAAGGAAAAAATTCTTTTGAAGATGATTGCTGGATTGTTTCAATTAACAAATGTGCATATTTTTTTGATAATTCTTTGAAAGTCTCAGACATTAAATTATATTTAAAATTCACCAAGTGCTAATGAAATGTTGTGTAATGAGAATCCCATTACTTTTTAATTGATGCAATAACACTAGTCAACACGCATTTTGTGACTAAGACCACACATAGTGTTCTTAATAGTAATTTGTATGTAGAATCCGAATCTGCTTTTAGATTTTTTCTATCACGTCATGTTTCCAAACTATGCACTTCGAGACTTCTATGTTAAAGTAATGGGAGTGAAGAGAAGCAGCTACATTGTTAAAGTATCCATATTTTGGGGCCGCAAGGAAATTTGCCAGGACCCAACACTGAATGATTTAAAAATGTTTCTTTGTAAAACAAGAAAGCTGTGCGTGCTAGAGAAGTTTAAAAATTATATTCGTAATCAGCAAAAAAAAATACTACCAAAAATCACCCACTTTCATTTTGTCACAAGAAAAATCTTTAATTTTGTTGGCCAGTGTAATTAGTCAAATGACCAAATCCATTACAACAGTATAAAATAAATCACGATAATTTAATTCATTTTACAATTTACTTAATTTTATTATTCTGTAATTATTTTTTTCTTTTAATTTCTCACAATATTTGCCTGGTAAAAACATGTAGATATATTATCTGTTTAATGCTTTTTTTTCCCAGTTTTGTTTTAACATTAAGCCAAAGACTTTCTCATGGTTTAATTTGTAATCACATCGTAAATAAAGTAATGGCAACTGAATTAGCAGTTCTTACCAATTGTAATATCCATGTTGTGCCGTTCACCTAAAGACTTCAACCGGTATAAACAACCTTGCTGATATCTGAACTGGAGATACTGAACCAACCCTATCATTAATTGAATTACAATTACAAAAAATAAAACAAAAATTGGCATCATTATGTTTTCATCTTATTAAAAGCATCTTAATTTTTTGTACCTATATAACAGTTGAAACACATAAATTGTTTACGGAATGTATAATAAGATGTAGTATTAGGCCTATAAAAAAGATGGGGAAAATAATTTATATATAATGTTTTTTTATGTTTATAAATAATAATCTTTGAAATCTTAGCCTTTACCAGATGAGTAAGACTCCTGCAACTGCTGTTGATATGAAATGATGAGCTCTCCACCATCCTTTAATTCTGGAAGAATATAAAGTAGTCTTTGCTTTAATATTGCAGATGCTAATTTAAACAAATTTTAAACAATTTTTTTTTTATTACCGAGATCCATTGACTTTCAAAATACTCTCTCGGATGGTTAATGTACAATAGTACCATACAAGAAGAAACAAAACTAGTAAATCCATGAACCTACAGTAAATTAAAATTATGGAGCTGAATTAGAAATTTTATGATATCAAAAACAAAATAATTCATGTGCAAAATCCTAAATACTGAATTTTACTTATGATCACAGGAATAGGAGGAAGAACTCTGCTTAATAAATCAAGAGAGAATGTGTGGATATGCTTAATAAACTTTAAGTAAAACCTAATTAGGAAACAACAGTAACATAATAAAGTGTTACACTAAAAAAAAAAACTTGTATGTCGCGGGACACCCGACCAAAGTGAAACTTCAAGTGCATGATAATAGTCAGTGAAAACAAGAACAGATGAAGGAACAGAGTGCATGATAATACCCTCCCCCTTCATTTATTCTTGGTGAAAAACATTGGATGATGTAATCAGTGAAAAGGATTAGTTACTAATAATGATTAAAACAATTTAAAACATGAAAGATTTATTTAAAAAAATCAAAAGTATTTTATACAAATACAAGTTTAAGAGAAAATGTCTTATCTTAAATGTTAAAATTGTTACAAAAGTTTTAGAGAAATATAAATAATGTTTTATAATGTACTTTATACAATAAACAAAAATGTGTACTTTTGACATTGAAATGAAGTCTCCAGCAATACAATTAATCAAAAAATGGGAGGGTGGGGGGAGGGGGGGGGGGGGGGAAGAGTTGAAAATGCGATTTACTGCATTGCCAGAACACAGATTAATAATCTGTGGCCAGAACAATGTTAACAAAAAAAAAATGACATTACACGCGACCATACAGAATGACTTCATTAAATCAACAATCAGTGAACTTTGAATTTTACAGATAGTCTTCGCTCTACAGTAATCAAATATTTAATTCAAATTATTTATCGACTTGAAAACTACTTAACTTTCAAATTTTAAACTCAAGTTTTATCGATGAAGGCAAAGAGACGGAGGGTCGATCTTAGAGGCATTCCTATTCTAATTTTCGATGGCGTATCCGAATCTGAAGTCAAATTCAAAAAATCCGAAAAAAAAAAAAAATGGCAACACCAAACGACCGACTGCACAAACCCACTGTTCATCGCAGTTTTGCATTATTTTATTAAAATTACTTTTGTTGCGGGGTGTTATGTGGTATATTCGATAAAAAATATATATGGCGGATTTGACTCCAACTGCTGTCCTTTACGAGCTCGAAAATTTTGTACGCGTCCTGTAGACTTTTTAGCTTAAGTTTTTTTTTCTTTTGGTTTGGAATTGGTTCTTCAGTTCATATACGAGCTCTATACGCTCTCATGCGTTCTACACTTATTTTGCGAACTCTGATTCACATAACTACAATCATAATAATAATAAGCCCTCCATTTGCACTATCTATGATGACACAGTAACAATGTAGTACCGAGGCTTTCAAGATTATACAGGCTGACCCATATAATGTAAAAAGTGGCGACAAAGATGGCGAAAAAAAGGCAAAATTACCTGGGTAACCATTGCCATCTGTTGTCATAAAACCAAAATAGCCGCCATGTTCTAAACAAATCAGAAATATATTAACTTAAATTCTAAAAATTATCTTATATCAACGAAATAAACATGTTTAATTCTCGTTAAAGCAAGATTTTCATGGGTTTAATCAAGGCTTCGTGTTTATATCACATGTAAAATTCTGGGAGGTAATGCCTGTTTCGGTTTTATGACCCTAGATGGCAATGGTTACCCACGTAATTTTCACCGAATTTCAATGCGGTGGCCTTCTCTCTCGGTGGTAACGCTCCATCTCGGATGTTAACAATCAATGTTTTCAGTTTGTTGGAAACAATGAAGGTTGGATTGTTGGAATTACTTCCGTAATGCGAAAAACATTTCATTCTAAGCATTTCAGTCCCCAAGTCGTCATCGCCACATAAGAAGTTTCATTCAATATCCTAAGCAAAACCTATACTTATCTGTGAAATTAAACATACTGTAATTTTCGGTATATAATACGCATCCATGTATACTGCGCATCTTAGTTTTTGCGCAAATTTGGAAAAAATCACTATAAAATACGCATTCTTGTATTATACGCAATTTATATACCTAAGATATGCAATTCAGCAACAGGGAATGCTCCGCCATATTTGTTCAAACGCGCAGTGCATTATGGTTGTGTGGTTTTTAAAAGCTTTTGACTTTTTATATTTCCATAAAATGAAGAAATGTGAATTTTTCAAAATTAATTATCAAAACAACATTTATTCATTACATATAAAATTACATTATATCAGAAATAAATTTATTTAAAATCCTTCAAAATCGGAAAAGTCTCTGTCTGAGCAAAATCCTTTCATCATTTCAGTAAGCAGTTCATTGTTAGGCCTAATTACTGTTTCTTCCTTGACTTCGATTCTCCCGATTGAATCATCTATAAAAGGGGTAATTCCTGCTTTCACAAAAACATTTCACGTTGTATTTTCTTGAATTGTCTGCCATGCAAAATATATCCATTTGGTTGAGTGATTTGTCTTAATTTTTGAACTTTATTGTTACAGATTTCATGCAAAATAATAGTTGCTAAACCATGTGCTCTCATAACAGGCATCTCAGCTTGGCAGCCATCTTAAGATGCTGAGAAAACCTGCATACTGCGATCAGTCTACGCAACTTCTTGTAACTGTTATCGCACATCACGATCTAGCACCTGCAGACTTCTTTTTGTTTCCTCGCCTCAAGGGGGTCCTGATGAGCACATGTTTTGCAAACTTACCAGACATCCAACGTGTGACATCTGTGCTTCGATCAATCCAAGAGACCTTTGCCGACTCATTCCAACAGCTTTATCAATGATGTCGAAAGTGTATTGTCTCTAACGGATGTTACTTTGAAAGTGAATAAAGGCCTTTTCTTTCCATGTTTTATTTATTTATTTATTTTTTTTTTGTTTCCATTCACCAAACTTCTTAGACGCACCTTGCACAAATACACTGCTCCCTCTGCATACCGGCACTCTACATAACAGCAAATTTATAACTGCAGCTACATTATATGGACTTGCCATTATGCAGAGGGAGCACTATACTTCAACTTATGAGGATCTTAAATAAAGTAATGGCAGTAAATAAATTATAAATGAACTGATAAATATTCCAAATGTTGAGTATAATTGCACACCATGTCCTGTTCTTTTTGCCTAAGGTTTGTAGGGTATAAGATTGCATCAGTCAAGTGGTTTGTGCTGAGATGGTACACCCTACTATTCACATTATAAAAAAACTATACTTCTGAGAGCTTCCTTCATTCAGGGGAGCAAACCACAGTCCTACGGAGATATGTCGGATAAATAAGGAGGATGTACCAATACGTCCTACTGTCATCTACTCAAAACCATCACTCTTTCCAGCATGTGACAACAAGCATTGTCATATCCGAAACAAATTATGTGCTTATGTCTTATGGTTAGATGCAAGTAGTGTTGAAGGAGGTACTAATAATACTCTGCACAGATACTCTCAACCCTTGTGACAACACAAGCCAAAAGAACACCATTATGCCCCACATGAAAGGCACAGGTCCATCATGCTACAGTCCGATACATAATGCTCTACTGATACAAGCTTCCCAAAGGCCACTACTGGCAATAGCATTCCCTTACATTTCCCTCACAAGCAACTTCAATATCGATTTTAGAATTATTCTTAAACTTTCTCATTAAATAATAGTTATTAATTAAAAATACAAAATGAATAAAAAATAAGATATAATAAACAAAAATAATTAATCAAAATAAAAAGCTGGCGTTTTGGATAGAGACTATCCTTTATCAAAGAAAAAAGGATAATTCTCTAAAAGCAAACAGAATATTGGAGAATTATCCTGAAGTTATGAAAGGAGTACAAACGGACGGGTTTATATATAGTTTGCATAGGGAATAGTAATACAGTATTGGCTGAAAAACAAGAAGAGAACAAATGAGATTAATTAGAAGACGTGTTGGGATAGGACAGGATGAGGGACAAATAGGAAATAATAATAAGGCGACGAGAAAAATGCAATAGGATAACACATGAAATTAAAATTATAAAAAAGGTTTGGAATGATAGGGTGTCTAGCAAAAAGATTTCCTAAAATTCCCTGAATTACCCTTGATTTTTCCAGATCATCAGCAGACAAAAAAAGGCTACCATGAAAGAATATTATTATAGTTTTTAACTGTTTTAAACTTTATCATTCTAATTATTATAGTTTTTAACTGTTATTTTTCTTGTCCTTAGCTGATGGTAGTGCAGGTTAGCTGTGTAAATGGTATGGTACTTCAGGGAATTAGATTATTGTGAATTAAAATTAAAACTAGATGGATCACATCAAAATTTGATGGTAAACAACCCATCATATTATTCTCCATCTCTTTAATTTTAATTAAGTTTAAATATAATAATAATTACCGTATGTTTAATATGTATACAGTGGAATCAATGACGTAATGACTGCCTATATTGTGGTTTATTGTTATCAGTGTTAATTGTTTATGTAATTGTTGTTAATTTGATCATCAATGCTAGCAAAGTTGTTGATTGTGATGTCATTGTGGAGAGGATTGTTTGATTTGCCAGCAAAAGCAATTTTGAATTGTAAATTATCATTAATTAATAGTAATTAACTAACTGACAAATCTAAAGACAAAGATCTTTCATTTAAAACCAAAATGAAGTTTAGAGATGCAGTAGTTTTCTCCAACAAACTGTCAAAAGAATCACCCTTGGAACTGAAATATATAGATAGTGATATAGAAACGCATATCAATCAATTAATGTTGAGGAAGCAAAAATATTTATTGGGTAGAATACTTGCAGAAATGAGAGTTGCAGGCTCTGAACTGAAAATAATTAGACATACAAGATGTACTGAAATTAATAACTTCTGCTCATGGATTACGCGAAATTGTTACATTATGTCTTAATGTCTTCAATTGGTATTTAATAAAATGCAGTACTCAAGTCAAAGACGCATTACCAAACTTTGTTATAGAACTAACAATTTTATAACAGTTTTATTAAGTATTATAAATACACTAATCCTTTGCCAAATGTTAGTAGGGTATAGGGATTGTATCAGTCAAGTGGTTTCTGTTGAGATGATAGGCCCTATTCTTCAAGCACTGCTCAATTATTGAAGTCAGTGCTAAATCCCAATTATTAGTAGAAGTCATAATATCCTGCTTCTCAAGTTAAAGTTCTATTTTTGTTTAAATAAAATAGAACTAGATGATGTAGCTTTGCTAATTATATCAATTTGTGTTGAATTTTTTTTGGCTAGCTAAATGAAAAATATTGGACTTAGCTCCTTTTGGAAATGATCTCTTCAATTATACAAGAGTTGATCAAGGCTGATCAAGACCTATTTCTACAGAGGAAATAGAAAGCCTAACAACACTACACAATGTTATTATTTCCTAGGGTTCATACACTAGTTCAAAGATAAAACTCCATGACTTTTCCAAAACTTTTCAAGGCAATTCATTGCATTTTCCAAAACCATAATCTTTTATATTTTTAAGAATAATATATTCATATCATTTATAAATAATTATTAAGAAAACATTAAATCTGTTCAAAAATCACTTTTTCCAAAACTTTTCCAAAACTTAAGTCCAAAACTTTCCAGGCCTGGAAATTGTTTTTCGATTTTCCAGGACTTTCCAGGTTTTCCATGACCCGTACGAACCCCGTTTCCCATGTGCATCCAAGCATGCTGCCATCGTTGTGCCAACTTCCCAATTCCTTTGGCACAGAAAGAACTAGATGTTGCTGTTGTAGCTACTATCTAACATCTGTCTCCAGTGCTTTAAGTAGAGTGCCCAGTGATAAGGATCAATTTTTTATTTATTAATAGATTTTAATGAAATTTTGGTATGATGAAAGAAGGGTATTAGTACTATAGAATGATACCGAGAACATTTCTAAGTGCATTCGTTGCAGAGTCATGCGATTTTTTGTGAAAACTGAAAACGTTCACTCATGGTGCAGCTAATGACTACACTGTGGAACATACAACCTCTGAATTAAGTTCGGTGAATGACGTCCTAGTGCTAACGGTCGTAAGAGTGCGCCACCGTCTTATTCTTCCCCGGACAGGTCGAAACGTGTTTAAACAAATTTGAGAGAATCAGTGCTGCGAGTATATTTATCATGTTTAAACAGGACATTGAAGAGTCAAGGTGTAGTGCGCACGGTCAAAACCCAATATGGATCAGCGAACGAAAGAGACTCATGAAATGGTAACAACACTTTACAAAGAAAGTGCTATCACTTTGAATTGTGTTTATGAGTGGTTTAAACGGTTCCAAGGAGGCCTGAACACCGTGGAAGACGTTCCCCGAAGTGGCCGGACATCCAACGTAATGATACAACCCAACTGAAGGCTATCCCTAAAAACGACTACGCCAGGAGTTTCCAGGAGTTATACAGTCGTTCCCAGAAGTGCATTACTATCGACGGGGATTATTTTGAAGGATAGTAACTGCTGTTTCATGTAAGCCAGCAATCAACTCGCAATATGACATCATTCACCGAACTTTATTGTCACAGGTTGTAGAATGATATGGCTTGTGCCATTGGAAAGAGCAGCTTTCTTACAATAAAAATAAGCTTCCATTTGATTTTTACTTACAAGGGAATCCCTCGAACATGCATGTCACAGATTTCCACCAAATTGAAATATGTTACCCATCTGAAGCTACTATACAGTGTTGGACAAAACTTTGGTCGAATGGAACTTTTCATCTTTTTTTTATTTTAACACTTCTTAAATTTTGAAAAACTAATCAGTTTGGTACAATATAAATAAATAAACATTTGCTCTACAATAATTATGAAAAAAAAATACAAATCTTAGTTATTATAAAAAAATATCAAAATCATAATGGACATAACTTTGGCCGACTTGTTTTACGTGTCACAAAACAACATAAAAAATGTTAACAAAAAAATCTTAATAGCGTATGCCTTTGCCCTTATTTTTTATTACGTCTACACATCTCTTGTGCATAGAATCAATTAGTTTCTGGCACATTTTCTGTGAGATTTGATTCCAACTTGCTTCAATCGCAACTTTTAAGTCATTTACTGAGTCAAATTGTTTTCCATCGTTGTACATGTATACCAAACGTACCAAATAACCCCAAAGATTCTCTATTGGATTTAAGTCCGGTGACACTGCTGGCCAGTCCAGAACTTTTATTTTTTTTGCTTTAAACCAGTCCATTGTTGACTTCGCTGTGTGGATGCTGGCATTGTCTTGCTGGAATATGTAGTTTTTTCCTGCTATACGAATTCCAGATGAAAGCAAATTATTCTCCAAAGTTTGTTGATACTATATACGCACTGATCATCCTACAAGAATGAGTCGTAATTTTGGAGGTGGTTCAACTATGGTGTGGGCATCATTTGGCTACAAAGCAAAAAGCAATATAGTGTTTTTAAATGGAAGACACAGTACATCAGACTATCAACAAACTTTGGAGAATAATTTGGTTTCATCTGGAATTCGTATGGCAGGAAAAAACTACATATTCCAGCAAGACAACGCCAGCATCCACACAGCGAAGTCAACAATGGACTGGTTTAAAGCAAAAAAAATAAAAAGTTCTGGACTGGCCAGCAGTGTCACCGGACTTAAATCCAATAGAGAATCTTTGGGGTTATTTGGTACGTTTGGTATACATGTACAACGATGGAAAACAATTTGACTCAGTAAATGACTTAAAAGTTGCGATTGAAGCAAGTTGGAATCAAATCTCACAGAAAATGTGCCAGAAACTAAATGATTCTATGCACAAGAGATGTGTAGACGTAATAAAAAATAAGGGCAAAGGCATACGCTATTAAGATTTTTTTTGTTAACATTTTTTTGTGTTGTTTTGTGACACGTAAAACAAGTCGGCCAAAGTTATGTCCATCATGATTTTGATATTTTTTTATAATAACTAAGATTTGTATTTTTTTTTCATAATTATTGTAGAGCAAATGTTATTTTTTTATATTGTACCAAACTGATTAATTTTTCAAAATTTAAGAAGTGTTAAAATAAAAAAAAGATGAAAAGTTCCATTCGGCCAAAGTTTTGTCCAACACTGTAGATGCTTGCAAAATAAGAGTGCGGAATTGTGTTTCTTTCAAAATAAACCGCGAAAACGAAAAAATTTCAGCATATATAGCTATACAAGGACTCCATTGTTAAAGCGGTTAGGCTATGTGGGGTTCCCTTATTAGTCTGAAATATATTTTAGGGTACCCATTCTAAAAGGATACCCTCAGCGAGAGGTGGTATAGTGGTTTTACACTGTTGAAACTTTTGATACAATAAAATATAAACAAAATCAACCCCCTACATAACTTTTTGACCTCCCCACCTTTCCAAAATGCCCTAGATTTTGAAAATCCATCCAGTAGAAGCCGAGAAAAGTGCACCGAAAGATTTTTATTTGCTGCAAAAATGATAATCAAGAAAACGCTTGTCAAAGTTTTCAAAGATTCAAGTTTTCCTAACAAAGTGAACAACCTAGACGAAGGGAGGAGGGTCCAAAACTATTTCTTTAATATTATAATGACTGAATTTAGAAAAAAGAATTACACAGATCAATGGTGACTATAACATTTTCATTTTTTTTCGCAATTTTTGACCTAAAAATCGAATTTTTCACTGGGCACTCCCCTTAAGGGACCCAAAGAAGTAATAATCACAGGGGGCTAAGTCTGGACTGTAAGGAATATGGGGCAAAACTTCCCAGCCCACTGACCAGAGTTGCTGCTGTCAAATTGTGGCACTGTCATGGAGAAGAGTGGAATTTCAGACAAAATCCCAGGTCTTTCCTTGCAAATGGAGTTTTCATACACCACCCTTATAAAAGTGTAGTAATACTAGGAAGTAATTGTGACCCTTTCCCCCACAAAATGCACCTGGATACTACCATGCATAACTGCAGTTGAACATGCACATACAGGTGGCTTGTTTGTCACCAGCTCATCCTTTGCCAACCTGCTGACACTTTTACTCCCAACACTGTTACCCTTACCGAGGTGTCAGTCTTCTCAAAATCCCAACCAACTCATCACATTAAGTTCTCCATTACAATACGGTAATGTTGAAATAAATTTTAAATTCACGTACAATACATCCAGCCAGAGTTGGAGCGGGCATGGTTTGGCAGTCAGTATTGCTTAATCACTGAAGTCACCGATGCACATTAATGCGCACTACTCCAACTCCTGATGGACCTATAACTTAAACGCCTTAATCAAAAACAAAACTAAAAGAACCATAATACATGTACCTTATTTTAAAATCATATCATACCTATACTCCAGTAAAGTCAAATTCAGAAATGACAGGATTACTCCAATGGCAGTAACTATTATTTTAAATTTTTCATATTCATCCTTGTATCGAAATCTAAGCAGTTAAATAAAATTTAAGATTCAACTTTTTTATTGAAAGGCTTGTTTATGCATTACAAACTGAAAAGTTATTGCTTTAGAAACAGCAAAAAATTTCAAGAAAGAAAATTTTGAATTAGAGAGTAGTATAAAAAGCTTTTCTTACTTGTCATCTCTATTCATAAGTGACACATTCACATTCCCCAAGATAATTTTTAAATACAACCTTAAAAAAAAAATTGCAATAGGATCATTAATATAGTTAAATACAGATGCATCTTAATTATTTTTTATAAACCACTCACTTTGAACTTAAATTCTGTGGCAACAAACAACGTTGTTTAAAACAAAAAGATGAAGGTATTAATAATCACTTAACTATAATACAAATTAATATACGAATAACCCCCCCCCCCTCCACCTGTGATCCTAAAGGTTTGAAATACCCTGTTTACATTTAAAATGTATGAATGAGATCCAATCTTCTAATGGCATGATTTAGAAAAATATCCGCATTATCTTGAATTGGCACTGCTTTCATTATCAATTCCTTGTCTATTAATTCTGCCCATATCTTTCATTCCCTAATCCCCTCTTTTTGCTTACGACCTTCAGAGTTAAACATTGGAATATTCTATATTTTTGTCTGACAAAAGAAAAACTAGATCTAGATGCATCAGATATCCATTATCTCATTCAGCTTTACAACTTTGAACTATGGGAGAAAACCACGTTGAATCCCACTGCATTGTGGAAATGTTAGAACATGACCTGTTTATCCCTAAAAGTTGTTTTACATCTCCAGAAAGCAAGAGCTGTGCACGAGCTGAAATTGCACTAGTGGAAAACTTGAGGACTAAACTCGTGCACTCACTCGTGCAAACAGCAGTTCATAATTCCTCAGTTTACAAGTTGGGGATGGTGCTGCCATCTCTCGACAAGGGGCCTAATTTTCTTAATTCCTACTGCAAGTCTGCGATTCCCAACATTCAATTGTTTTGCATGTAGGTCTCTTTAGGTCTTCATTCCTACTTCCATTGTTCATCAGGTCTTCAACTGATCATGACAATATTCTTGTTGCGGTTATTGGGATATAGATTTTCTTCGGACTTGGGCTGCTCAATGAAGCGAACTCTTATGAATGCTTTCTACACTGGAAGTATACAGCTTGCAGTCATTATGCTCATGCACGTGAAGCTTTTCACTCAAAGTCACAGGTTATTTTCACAAGTTGGAAACTTGTACAATTTAACTTCTGCAGTTTGCATGAGTGAAATCGCATAATATGTAAACTGAACTAGTGCACAATCGTGCATTTTCGAACTTGTGCATTTTTCCCGTGCAAATTGGAGGTGTAAACTGACCTTAAGTCGTGGTTAGTGCCTCATTGCATTTTTTATGAAGTAACAGAAAATAAAATAAATACATGTACAATATAACATTGATTATCTGAGCTATTGTGGATCAACCCTTCCTTGGATAATCGAAAATCTCGAATAATGCAGATTTTGTAATTGAGAGCAGATTTAAACAAATAAAAGGTATTTAAACATTAACAGTAATTAGTGTACAGTGCAATTAAACAATAAAGGGTTAAATATTGTAAATTACAATATAAAAAAAACAAAACAAAATGAACCTAGGAATATGAACGTAAACAATGAATTACAACAATGTGTGTACATTACTGTAGTTAAGGCTTTAAATAATTGTCAAATTTTGCTTGCTTCAGCAGCAATATCTTGCCCTTTCCCAATTGGGAAAATGTTAGCTGGTGTAGCTTCATTTTTCAGTTCTACACAATACTAGAGGCAACCACAGATAATCACAAACTCTGTTAAAGCAAGCTCTGTTAAAACTGGTTCTACTACTTATACTGATTACTGATTTACTGATTTCCCTTTCCCTAAATTTTAAAGTAAATTTATTTAAATAGTTTATAATTTTTTATAATTCATGGGAAATTTAAAACTTTTATTTCTTTTTCAAACATATATTGTATTTTAACTATTGAATGTCTCATTTCTCCCAGCATTGCTTGCAGAGGAAGGGTAAAATGCTTTACCTATAGAACGCTTTACAAACTTTCAGACACAGTTGTCCGAGTGATCCTACATTGCTCTGATTAGCTTTAGTGATGTGCGATACCAATGAAGCATCGATACTTCCGGTATCGAGTACTTTAATAAAATACTCGATACCAATATCGAGTACTCAATGAGAAAGTATCGATAGTATAGAGTAAAAATGAGTATTTATTTATATGGTAAAATGCATTTCTGAGAGGACGTCGAACCTATACTGGAGCACGTGGAGGCTAACATCACTCATTACAATTAGACCTCATTACTATTACTAGGAGGCTATCATCACGTGTCCGAGTCATTAGCTTTTTCTTTTTATTTCCCGTGCGCCTATAGAGCGAGGCGTGAGCTCGACAGCTCGACCTCGTTAGGAGAAATAAAAACAAATGCTTCGAAAGATACTTCCCTAATCAGTAGGCAACCACTGGAATAAAAGCGTTAAAATATTCAACAGATTCTGAATTAACGCTGAAAATCGAACATCTTCATTAGGTGACTCAGTTGTTTTCAGTATCGAGTATCGATGTGCAAACTATCGATACTTGCGCAATATTACAATTTACGATACTTGAGTACTCGATACCGGCAAGTATCGATACTTTTTGGTATTGGTATCGGTATCGGCACAACACTAATTCTGAACTTCTCAACCCTGACATACTGACAGTTGTTAAATTCAACAGTTCTTCAGCGCTGCAGCATCAAAAATGACGTCATGTTGCACTGTGTTGCACGCAGCAGTGCGGTATTAAAACCACGGTTTTGTTGGCTCTCTGCTGCAAACAAGCCGTCTGTGCCAGCTGTCTGCCACGATCGCCTCGTTCGCACAGGAAAACGATCCCACGTCAAGTCGCCGGTTTTATTCTACTATAATGCGCATCTTGTATAATGAGATTCCATTTTTAGAGCCCCCAAAAAAATAGTAAAAATTTTATCCTCTTGTATAATGCGGTTCCCATTTTTGACTTGTCGTGAGAAATAAAATAGGCAAGAATATACAGAAAAGGAAAGAAGAAACGGGGGGGGGGGGGACCTCTTTATTTTACTATTTCTATTACCAGTCACTGCTTTTCAGATCATAAAAAATGGAAAACATCATGAGTTCATTACAGAAAAGTGAAAAACGTTTATAAAGTTCCATTGCAGGGAAGAGGGAGAATGGCTTATTGATAGTCTCTGACAACACTTCCTAGAAAGAAAGCCTATGCCCTTAGGTAGTCATAATTTAGGAATTATTATTGGTAGAAATACGATTAACAATACCTTTTTATGATGTAACAATGTATGAATTTTCAGGGCACAGGCTTTCCTTCTGTTTAGATGTTTGTTAATTTATTCAAAATGGCGGCATGCGAAGTGAGCCAGTTTAAATCTCCATCGAAGTTAGTTTCCTTATTTTATTTAGTGGTATATACAAATATCCAAAGATTTTTTTGTAAGTGATTACTGTTAACAATAACAAATAGTTATTAATTTAATAAAATTTAAGTGGGAAAATTATAAGAACGACGCAGTTTTGAAGTTACTTTCTTAGCCTTTGGCGAAGGAAAATTAAAATAATAAGTCAATTACCTTGCTGTATAATGAACTGTAAATTGTATATACTGTATATTAATGTACTGTGATACATATTGTATGCTAGCTTCATTTGAACTTCATCAGCCTGAAGTTCATTTGTTGACTCCTCCCCTCCCCCCAGTTGTTGCAGCGCTAATATTGTACTCTTGTATAATACGATCCCACAAATTTACTAAATTTTAGGTGCTTTTTAGGCTAAACTTTTTCGCATTATAGTAGAATAAATACGGTATATATTGTTATTAATACTGTTAAAAGATATTCTAGTTATATGAATTGTATCAAAACATGCTTGAGATCTTTTATTTGTTAGTGAGTTATTAAAAAAAAATTCAGGGCATAGTATATTCTCATCCAAATAAAATATTTCATTAAGAACAGTGAGGGAGGGAAAAAAAAACTAAAATTGAAAATGTATTTCACAAAGTTCATTCAATATTTATAAAGCAATGTTTAAATACTGTGGTCGTTGCTTAAACAGAGAAAAATGTTTCCCATTTTTTTAATACTGGTATATCAGGGTCTCCCCAGGCCCTTCTGAAGGAGTGCCACTGCCCAGGCGATTTTGGTGACCACCCGTCTGAATATACGAAAAGCTGCAAAACACTGCATGTTTTATTTGTTTTTAATTGTTGTCTGCCCGGCTATTTTATCTTTCCATCCACCTAAAAAAATTCTCTGGGGAGAACCCTCTATATGATGGATAAACATTACTACATGCTTTCAATTTTCCATCATATAGATTTCATCTTCTAGCAATACATCCTTCTTTATATTATTGCAAGATTTACAATAAGTGTGCTGTTCTTTTTTTTCTTTTTTCTTTTTTCTTTTTCTTTTAATAAAACCCACATACACATGGTTCTAGGTTAATTATTCGAAAATCAATTTTTAAAATGCACTTTTTCGAGAAGCGAAATTTTCGAAAGACAGTTTTTGACCTTCAATTTTTCGAATGACATTTTTGGAACTTAAATTTTCAAATCGAAATTTTTTTAAATCACAACTTTTGAAATCGAAACTTTTGAAGTCGATCATCCATCCTATTTTTGGTGGGGAGTGATCCTGTGAGGATCTCGATATGGCATTGAAGTCTGTGGTTAGTGAGAAAGGAAGGCGTTAACTGCTCCTTGACGGACATTTATATTACAAAGACAGGCAAAAACATTAAGAAATTCTCGTGATACACCAAAGTATATTGTCTTCTGCGTCAATTGGAGCCAGTCAAGGTGCTGCAGCAAAACTACCTACACTCTGTTCAAGGAAAAAACCCTATGTCAAAGTAGGGAAATTCAAAATTAGCCAATCAGAATGATTTAGGATCACTCGAGCACTGCTTCTGGTCTAACAACTGCTCTAACAGTCCCACAATGCAATGGGATTCAATGTGGTTTTCTCCCTTCCTAATCCTAAATCGGTTAATAGAAACATCACGCATCACCTTGACTTAATTTTTCTTTCCTTAGACAGGGTCTAGTGTGCCGAACATGAAACTAAGAATAAGAAATGAGCGTATGAAAGAAAATGTAGGACCAGCTGTCCCAAATTTCTGTCGCGACATTGTTTCCTGAGGAGTACAAGCAAAATTTGCCTTTCGTAAATGAAAAGTAGGAAACTCTTGGCCCTGCGTGCGTCTCATTGATCAGTTTTCCGTTATTTGAACTCTTTGATAATGTTTCTACACTCTAACCTGCTTATTATGAACTCTCTTAATACAAAATCCCGTTTAATACGAAATTATTCTCTGGCCCGACCCCATCGATGTAATTTACATGTAAACTTGCCCCAATAATACGAACATTTTTTTTATGAAAATACGGTTATTACGAAAAAATTTTGGCAATTTTTTTGTTTAAAACAAGGTTGTTTTTTTTAATAAAATATGAGGTTTTTTTGCGAAAATAAGGTGTCAAAATCGTAATCTCAGATTTGGAAAAAAAAATTTGGTCTCCCCCTTCCTCCTCCTGATAGAAGAGCGGCCATTAAAAACCTCTCAGTTTTAAGCCTAAGTACAAGATCAGCAATTTTCCATAATAAGCAAGTAAAAATGATCACATCCTTTATTTTTAAACGAATATTTTTAATATTATAGTTCAAAATTGTTTATTAACGTAATAAATGACGCAGAAATTAACTTTTTTAAGAACTCTCACTGCCAATGCTATCCCAGAAGCCATTGCCAACTATGGCGTCGGGCCCTGGATAACAATGTGATAGGATGAAAACGTGAAGAGATCGTCTGAATTTCATACTGTGAAACAACTCTTTACAAAAGCGACAAATACGGATAATTTGCTTTTATAAGTCAATCAATTTACGGTGATAATTTTTTGACTTAATAAACGTTAGAAATTTTGATAGGTGACGTCAGAAAAACTAACATCGATGTTTAATTAGCAACCACAGGTCGTTATTGTTAAACTGCAAAACATCAACTTTTTGTAATTTCCATATATTATTTGGAAATAATAAATGTCCTAGTATATTTAAGTGTTCCTTCATTACAATACATTAACAAACACTTATTCAATATCAATAGATAATGATTTCCAAAGGGTTTAAGAAAATCGAAATGAAACATCGATGGTGCAAAGACATTGAAAATTCGATGGCCGAAACTTTTTGAACATCGATACTTTCAGCTACTCCATTTCAGCCCATGCATTAAAACATATAAAATCTAATCGAGGCACGCAAATAAAAAATTGAGCATGCAAACGTGCAACTTTTTTGTTTAGTGTATTTTCTTAAAGGATGCATGCACATACCGCATTGAATGAATAAAGATCGTTTTTCTTATCCCAAGATGATGTTTTGGATGAATTGCTAAATTACTTTTATAAATGGAACGATTATGTAAGCAAAAAATTAATGTTAAAAGTAAACAAACCATGATAACGGATTATTTTGTCCAGAACACGGAATAACTATAAAAGATAAAAATTGTCTATTTTTTGTCTTTTTCTGATATTACGAAACGAAACTCTGATATTACGAAAAGATTTTTGGTTCCGTAGAATTTCGTATTAAACGGGTTAGAGTGTATTAGGTATAGTCAATAAATAACAAGGCAAAGGAAATTTCACAGTAGTTATTTAATTATTGCCCATAACTGTTTAGGCATTTATCCTATTGTGACACCAGTTGAGGAATGCCATGTTGAGGAAATTCTTTGGCTGCTGTTTGAACCAATTGCACATGCACTCCGTGATTTCCTTGTCCATTTGAAACAGTTGTCCCTGCAGTGCTTTTTTGAGCTCACCAAAGATGTGAAAGTCACATGGGACAGATCTGGACTATGGGGGGAGGGGGGGGGGGCAGGACTTCCCACATGAATTTCTGCAGACGTTCCTTTATTGCATTGGCTATGTGCGGTCTAGCATTGCCGTAAAACAGGACTCCTCCATGAGAAAATTTTTCATGAGTTTCGATTTGATTGCCTTCCTGAGCTTCGTTAACGTTTCACAATGCTGCTGAGCACTGAACGTAGCTCCATGTGCTCCAGGAATTCAAAAACGAAATGAATGGACATGGCCACTGTTCGATTATCATCCTTTGCTCATTCCTTACCAGATAGATACAATGCCACCTAGCGAGAAAAATGCACGTGCATCATTTAAGTCACACAAGCAATTACATTTCAGTCCCATCTCCATGCAATAGTTTTGGTGCAATTTCCTCTGCGTTGTTATTTACTGACTGTACCTCGTATTTTAGTGAAATCTTTATTACAGAAATGAAAACTAATATTTTTTTTCATAAACACTGTATTACTGGCAATGTTTTAATCTCACACATCTGCAGTCTTTATATAACATGTCATTCAAAGTTAAATCATGGAGGCATGATGTTCAAAATTAATAAATTTTAAAAATTAAAATATTTGTAAGCGTAAAAAAAAAAAAAAAAAAGGGCTGGGGGGAGTTTTCTTCTGTAAACATATGCAGTTTGAGTTTTGCAAAAAAGCTCCCGTGATGCAATGTATAACACTTTATACACTGTAAACTGTTACTGAATCAAAGTATAGATGCTAACAAGTTTGGGTCTCCCAACTGCCTTAATCCAGCACCAATTACATACATTGTAACTCACCCATTTTTCCTTGGCAAATATTCTTCTAATTCTCTGATCTGTTCATTTCTTTTAAGAATTTCCTTTTGAAGACCATAAATGCTCTGGGTTTCTTCTGGAGTAACCTTTTTACCAAATCTTAAAAAGTAAAAAAAATAAATAAATAAATAAATTTTAAATCCCATTATATAAATTCATAAGCAAACAATTAATTCTGAAATGTAAGCAAATGGAATTTGTAAGAAAAATTATTTAACTAGTTATCTTTATTTTATTAAACATGCAAAACATTCTCTTTTTTTGTCATTCACATTTCAAAACTTAGTCAACATCCATCACAAACCCGTTAAAAGATGTTAGAGGATTAGCAGTGTTAAACAGTTCTTATAATCAGTTAATTCGATGAGTATGTTAGGGATTGCCGAATGAAACAAAATTAATACTGGCATTTGTATCTTTGTTATCAAATCTACATACGTGTCTTGAGCATCTTGAGTGGTTATTGATATGACTCTGCAAATTAAAAAGTGCATTCCAAATTTCCACATAATGGCAGATAAATGAAAAAAGAAAACAAATTAGGAATACAAACTTATTACAATACAAATATATATAACATTTCATTCAATATAGAAAAAAAAAAAAAAAATTTTTTTCATTTCTCGGGAAGGGGGATTGGGGGAGGGGGAAGCTGCATGCAACAAGACAGATAAGAGCATATCTTACATAATTATTTTATCGTTTCAAAGACTTTAAAATCAGCAGCCATGTTCTAATGGATGTTCGGGTGAAATTTACAAGAAAAATGCTAATTAAAAATGCCATGTGGGGAAGAATCGCGCAAGTCGTTATTTGAAAGCTAAAACGTACTTTTTGAGAGATTTGTTAATTTGTCCAATACGATATTTCTGATGAGCGATCTGTTTGAGACAATGTCCTTGGAGGTCTTGGAGTTCCTCCAGTTTCTTCACATACTGTTTATGAGAAGCCTGTGAAAAAAAGAATGAAAATACAACTTAGCTTATTACGAAGGACGAGTTTCGTGAATCTCGTTAGGTGAAAAGCGTTTTGTAATCCACGGACACGAGCCAAAGCAGATATCGTTGGCAAGCTCTCAATTAACAGTGCTCCTTTAATTTTACATAATGCCTTTAAATTATAGATTCTAATTTACTTAATGAAAATGAAATTAACGACTGACATGGATATCTGTTGCAATAGTAACAATTTTAAATATACCTCCAATTGAACGAATTCGCCAGACAGACCAGACCACTCGTTCAAACATTCGCCTACGGTCGGAATTTCCATTTCGATAACAAAATTTTACTTTTGTTTCAACAAACGGATAACTTCAATGATGCATCACTGCCACGGTCGACAGCGTCGTCACGAATTTGGCTCCAGCGACGATCGATGTGAAGAAGGCAGGTGAACAAAGTGCGAATTCTACGAGATACACATTTTTTTTTACCCCTGTCTCGTCCTCTTCCCGAACCGGAAACAATATCTTCTCACCGGAAGTAGTGGCAATGACCTTTCTTTCTGTTCAAGCGCATGCGTTAAAAGACTGCAAATAACGTTTTGCTATAATCTGAGCAGGAGATTTATTTTTGATAGAAGAGGGAGTAATTGAAAAAGAAAGGCCTAATCTAGACATAGCGGATGAATTAATATACCTAGCGTAGTATATAAAATTAGGGTATACAAACAAATATGGCGTTTTCTCATTTCAGAAGTTTACAAAAAGCCGCTCAAACCTTTCAACTCGTGGGGAGATATTGCCTCACGCCAGTTAAACCGATTTCGCTTCTTACGGAGCGTGCTCAGAGCATTTCAGCTCGTTCATTATGGTGTTTAAGTCGCCAGTGCCAGGAGAAACGATCTGCCAGAGGAAGATGCAATCGATTCAATAGAAATTTCATTCCTATCCAGCAGCACAGGTTTCTTCAAACCAAAGGTAATTATAACCCCGTAATGCCGAGGACAGTAGAAGGAATTTACAACGGGCACTAGCCACCACGTGCTTGGTTTCTATGGCGTTGCGTTGACTCACTTGATCTAATAATACTTTTCATTTTAGTCAGTTATTAAAATTTATTTTGCCGTGAAATAATTAGACTGCTTATATTTTCCTAATCTGTAAATACTTATTTTATTTTTTATTTTTTGTTTAAGGTGATCAGGAATTAGTTCAGTTTTTGGTAGAAGAAATAGCTGCTGAAACAAAAGCACAAAAATTACCATCGCTACCTAAGATTGAAGGATTCGCCATCAAAACGGAAGGTTCTGCTGTAACGTTGAGTAAAAAATTCCAAAATGAAAAGTTAGTATACAATTCGCTAACCTTTCTTCATTATTAAGGTATTGTGCTAAACAGGATGTAAATTAAATGTTGGGCGCTGCCTGGAGGATTGATTCCTAAGGACAAAATAAAACGAAAATGTTCTTGGAAATTAATAGATGGCATACGTTTCGCGAAAAACGACTTCGAAATGTGATGCCAGGCATGCAACTGATATATGGACTCGCTGGGCATAATTTTGCTGAAGCACGATGGCTGTACATAGAAAGGTTTCCACAATGACATCTCCCCAATGAAAAGACATTTCAACGTTTGGATCAACGTCTGAGTGAGATGGGAACCTTCAAAATAAAAGCAACAGATCACGGTCGATCACCATCAGTACAAACAACTGCGTTAGAAGAAACATCGTGCTGCAGCATGTCAAAGAACACGCTAGAGACAGTGCATTGAGGATAGGCGTCAGTCACATGACAATCTGAAACGTTCTAAAAGTAAACCTGATGTATCCCTACCATCTACTGAATTACATTTCAAAATCATTTTTCTCGAAACGTATGCTGTCTATTAAAAAACTTCCCAGAACGTTTTATCTTCTTTTGTCTTTAGGAAATGATCTTCCATGTAACACCCACATTTAATTTACACCCTGCAGAATAATCGACTTAATGGCAAGCTCACAGAATGATAATAAAATTCCGAAAGTTCAGTTAAACCATTGTCCAATAAATTTCAATTATAAAAATATTACATGCAGTTCATATTCAGAAATTCCAGAGATGTATTAAATATACATATGCAGGATGTAGAAGAAATTTCAGAAACAGTCAAATGAAAGATATTAAGGACAAATGGAAGGAAAAATTTCGCAACATGAACTTGAATCAAGAACCACAAGTATCATGCTCGTTGCCTCTACCAACTGGGCTAACACAGACACGGGGAACAGCAAGACTGTCTCAAGCATCCTAAAGACTATAAAGTAGTCAAGATGGAAGCTCAATGATAGGGCAAGGTAGTCAAATAACTTTAGAAAAAAGGCGCTAGAGTCCATCCAGCCTTATTTTGCCTAAAGCCAGTCTTCCATTTAGCAACTCTTTTGCATTTGTATTAATTGTGGGTTTATTCAATTTGTATTTGTATTAATTTAGCAATTTAATTTGTATTAATTGTGGGTTTGAGTCAAACACATCTGCATAATTATCTTTTGCATTTGTTAGGCATCTGCGTCTTTTTTGGGGTATTTTTGAATTAGCGTCTGTATATATTAGGCGTCTGTCAGCTGTCAGTTACACGTCTTTTATAGATTTAGGTGGCCAGATTTTTACGCGTTTTTTCAGTCTTTTCTGATGTAACCAATCAGGCGAATCTATAAGGAGCGTTCAAAAAGAAACGAGCCGGAGGCCTAGGAACAGAAACCAGTACCTGTATGTCGAAAGTATTGGCCCTGGCTGTTGAAGCACTTGTTCCACTGCGACACAAGGCGGTGAATGGCTTTCTCATAAAATTCCCGGGGCTGCGTTGTGAACCAGTTCCGCATGTACTGCTTGACGTTGTCGTTTGAGGTAATGAGCTCCTGGGTAACAAGTCCATCAACCAGCTGGATGATGTCATAGTTAATGTGGTTTGGTGTTCCAGACCATGCATCATCGGCTAACGACACCCGTCCTTCCCTGAACCGCTTGTGCCACGCCTCGACCCTTGCAAGGGTCATGCAGTGTTCACCGTACACTTGTGACATTCTTCGATGAATGTCCGTTCTCCCTAGTCCTTCTGCCGTCAGAAAACGAACAACACATCTTTGCTCTTCTTTTGACGCCTCCATTTCACTTATTCACTGCGTATACAACGCGACTGACGCTTGCTTCAGCTTCCTTTATATAGTCACGTGACTTCCACCGTCACCCTCTAGCAGCGGGCTGTGAACTTCGCGCTCTTGTCGGAACCACTCTTCGTTACACACTCAACGATATCACCATTCTGTCACCGGTTTGCACATTCCAGACTTATGGTTCGTTTCTTTTTGAACGCTCCTTATACTTTGCTGTGGATTCCTGGTAGTTGCATACACTGATTCAGTTGGAGAATCATGGCTGCCGTAGCTGCCGTTTGCCGACACGGGTTCTCGTGAATTTATTAATAAACACGTTATAAAAAATTGATGAATCCTTCATTTACTAAGCAAAAATGATATCGTAACAAATACAAAGCGTGAACGTGATTGGAGTGGTTGATACCTTCTTTTTTCGTCACCTTGAGAGAGCTGTCGCTTCAACCAATCAGATCAGAACTGAGTAAAGGTTGAAGCGCTAAGTGGAAAACTACCGCACTCGCGTGCTAATCACGATGCTTCTTGCAGGCGATGATTGCAAGAGGCTCAAAAGTCACCGCACATTGAGATGCCTGAAAGTCGCTAAATGGAAAACTGGCTTAAGATGTGATGGGTGTATCAGTTGTTAGATATTGTTACAATAAAAACTAAAGAATACATGACAATTGATATGCCCATCTCGGGCAAAGTAAGGCTGGATAGACTATAGATTCATAATAGCATCAAAATCTGCTGTAAATGTTATTGTAAAATGGAAACGACGAGGAAGTGGAAGTGCAGCAAGGCAAAGTGGTTTGGCCGAGGAAGCTTACTGATCATAGTTGTCAAATCGTGAAGAGGGTAGTGAAGGAATGTTGCATATCCCTGGTGGTAGCAATCACTCATGAGTTTCCAAATGTGCCGTCGAGAGCTAAGTAATATGGGTTTCCATGTATGTGCAACCAATCACAAGCTGAACATCCCCAACATAGTGCCAAGCGCTTCATGATCTGACAAGTCCATTGGAAGCATCTGGGTTTGGCAGATGTCTGGCAAATGCTTCACTTTCGACTGCATTGTGCTGACTGTCAAGTTCAGTGGTAGAGGAATATTAGTGTGAGAGTGTTTTTTGTGTTCGACCTGGGTGTCTTAGTCCTGTGACTGGTAAAATAAACACTACAAGGTATCTTGACATTTTGGACAACGCTGCAGTCACAACTCTATGGCAACAATTTGGGGAAGGCCTGTTTTTGTTCCAACTTTTCTGTCCACATATCGAAGCTTGTGTGGCCATGGTTGGACGACATGAGTGTTCAAAAACTGGACTGGCCTTCCTAGAGCCCGATCTGAAACCCTATTGAGCATCTCCGGCATGAATTAGAACGCAGATTACGTGCCTAGCCAAATAATTTTCTTTCCCTAATCTGAATTAGAAGGCAGATTACATCACATACAAGAGTGTGATATATTTATAGTTATTTATTTCCCATTTGTTGCTAATATCTATTGATGGTTTGGCTAGATTTTTATATTTGAAATGTTGTTTATAATTTCTTTTATATTTTACTAATAATAATGATTTATACTTTACTAATAACTCTTGTTTTGTTCCAATCAGGTATATGATTCTGATTAAGGCAGTGGTTTACTAGATGATTGTTTTTACAAAAATAAATATTAAGTACATAACACAACAATTATGTTTTCATTTTAAACATTTTTATTTCAAAATAAGATTCAAACTGAGGATGAGAGCAAACCTCTCGAAAATGTTATTTTTATTCATAATTATTTTGGACATTCCTTCAAAAATTCCGAACATTTCTACTAGATCAAGATGTTTCTGAACATTTCTTCTTCATGACCGTATCTCCAAGAATTCGATTCTCCACCTTTCTGTCAACTTTCCTGTCATCGACTTCTACATTAGAATTCATTGTAGAATTCATTGTAATCCAATACGTCCATCCAGAGCCTGTATGGCCTGAGGCCGACGAGTTGGGTCTTTGGATGGACCTGGATTAACGACTGCTGTATGATGGTCACTGCAGTTAATTTGATTTAAGCTTAAATGTAATTTTATATGAATAGTAATAGTTTTGATGTGTGTAAAATAGCAACAACTTAAAATAGCATAAATGCTAGAATGCATGTATTATTTAAATTATGTATGCATATTTTAAGATAACAGTAAAGGCACACGTAATGTGCCTGGCTATAACTTCACCATAGCAGTTTTTTTTTCTTGCCCCCTTCCCCCAACTCTTTGTTTGAACTTCTCCCTGTATTAACCCATTTAAGAGAATGAATATTTCTCAGAACTGGAGTTAATACCATCTTTCATGTTAAAGTCATTTTACACCATGTACGTTTTTCACCTTGAAGTAAATATAATGCCTCAGTATGATGTTTTTATAAGGAAGCAGTGAAATGCCCGCTATATTTCTGGCACCAAGATAAGGAGAGAACAAGCACTCCTTGAGATTAGTGAAATGCTAAGGAGAGCCATCTCCTTGCACTTTGAAATTTTGCAATTGTAATAATTGTAGTGACAGATCGGACCTTAAATGTGGATATTCAAGGAACAAACTTCCCTACCTTGACCTACCCTTAGTTTGATACTACAATTTGTTTACAGTTTTTTGGCATTAAACCATTATTATTAATCAAAATACCGTTCTTAAAGAAAGCTATTGGATAATTAAATAAAATTATTTACAGAAAGATTTTGAGAAAATATTTTGTATAAAGGAAAGATATGTAAATAGAATTGAACTGCCAAAGATACTCGATTTTCATTTTTACGTTTGATAGATAAAAACATCAAATTCTTTTATTTATTTCTTGCTAGATAGATGTTGTACAGTTTTTCTTTTTTAATACAGACACATTGATATTGTTTTCTTAGTAGAATTAGTTTGTTTTGTCGTCTGTAATCATTGTTTTCCTTCTCCTCATGTAGCATAGAAATCAAACTTAATGTAAATCATACTGTCGATACAGATGTCCCAGAAACCGAAGATCCTTCACAAGCAAATGAAAACCCAGAAATGGCAGAGGTAATTAAGTTAGTTAGCCTATTATTTAAATTTAAATGCCGTCCCCAGCCAGCTCAGTGGCTGAGAGCTTTGACGCGCATGTATTGTCACTCTCAAGACCAGCGAATCACGGGTTCGAATTCCTATAAGGCAGTGATTTTCAACCAGTGTGCCATGAGGGATTTTAGGTATGCTGCAAAAATTTTAATTTTAATTAAATTTAATAATCACTGTTCGTGTGGATTATTAGCGGCTCCACTTGTTTTCAATTAAATCTGTTTCTCAATGATTTTGTTTCACCTGAATAACTTGTTCAACTACATTTTTCCAATTTTCAGGAGTCACATTTTCAACTAAGATTGTATGTCACTAATGGTGGTCACCCATCCAATGACTAAGCACAACACATTAAAAGATCTTGGGTTTTTCCTGTTAACTGTTAGTTTTAAGTCTGTTCACTCGCTGAGAATTAGTTCATCAAAATCTCCTAGAAGGTCAGCTATTCTTTGTAGAAAGGCATGCAGCTTTTGTAGTTTTATCACTCCACGCTGCGAAATGATAGCATGGCAGCATTTTAGTAGCCATCTTGGAATATTTAATAGCATTTGTCTACCGAGGCTGCCACTTTCATCGAGCCCTGTGATAACCGAGGACACGTGTCTGAAGAAATGGACTACTGTTTAGACATATACATGTCACCCAGGGTGCTCAAATTCAACACTTGAAATGTCCATAGGAAACTTATGGAAGTTCCTCTATTACCGTAATTTTCGGCAGTAACACCACGGCGACTGATAGGCCGCAGCAGCAAAAATTTACCAAAAATGTAAAATCTCCAACAGTTACTCCGTGGCGACCGATGCCGCCCCCCCCCCCCCCCTTCACCACACACTCAATCGGTAATCTAAAGTCAGTTTTCTTATATGTTTCGATAAAAGTAATACGCATTTCAGTGGGGAAAACTTTTTAATTTCTGCATACATTTCCTCCAGCGCCGAATACATTTTTCGTCGAGTCGTAACTGCCTTGCTGTTGCACGATTGCTCTTTGGCCTTTTCAATCTTGGCTGTTAGTTTAAAAGCTTGCAAGTCGCTTTGGCGAATTTGAATAATACTCTTGATCATGGTGGAGATATACTCCACTGTGTTCTTGCTTATAAAAATACTGGTGCTTCTAAAACCTCTCTAGCGCTCTCGTGACCGTTTAGCCCCACGCGCGCTCATGAAATTTTTTGATAGTCAGGCCCGAGCATCGAGATAAAAGCCCGACCAGTAAATAAGAGTTAACTGCAACAGAACCTTGTTATGCTTTCAAACTTTGTTTTCAGCGTAATTATTTATTGTCAGATATTATAATCTGGTGGGGTTTTATTAGATTTCAATGCATTTATTCTTTTATGAAAAAAAATACGAGTGTTAAAACGCAAAAATCTACCGGTACGTACAAGAAAATCGAAACTTTAAAGAAAATTCGAAACAATCTTTGCTTTTGTCTTCAGCTCCTTCGCCCCTACCACGGTATCCAACTATAAGAAATTTTAATTAAAAAACAGAAAAGAAATATGCCAACAGGCAGTTTGTTCTCCTCAAAGACAAATTTCGTTTCCCCTTTTCACTATATCCGTGTGTGTGTATGCCAATCATAAGCGGGCTGCAGGAGTTGGCCGTAGCGAGTGACTTGAGCGAGTTCCCATCACCTAAAAGGGAAGATTTATCCTAAAGAAACGTGTATCCTGACATGTTTTGTGCCTTCAGATTCATTAAAAACTATAAGCGCATTCAGAACATACTTCGAAGTGGGATATGCTTTCACTGTCGACCATTATTGCAAAGCGAAAGTGGTGAAAGTGATCAGGCGTGCTTGAACGTGATCAGATTTGAAAGTTGATAATTGGTCGTGTAGTGAACGATGAGAACGATAAAGTTTTTAGCAGTGCTCACGTTGATCGATGAGCATGGGCGGACTGGCAGTCTAAATCGTACCGGGCAGGTATCGGGGAAAAATCGGCAAAAGCTGCCCTCAATCATGAGAAAGTAAAGACATCCGTCTGGCCCACCGGGATTTTTCCCGGTATCTCGGTGGTTCAATCCGCCGCTGTCGATGAACGCTCACGCTCTGTCGCTATCAGAGTGAATTTTTAATTAATAGGATGTGAATTCATTGATAAATTCATCAATAAATATAAATCAAGGAATAAATTGCCACTACTTATTTTATATCGTGTGAGAAACGATATGAAGTTGGCCTAAAATCGTGGGTAGAAGATTTGATTTTATTTATTATTATTATTTTTTTTTTTTTTTATTTTAACTTTTTGGAAAATCTCCGACAGTTACGCCGCGGCGGCTGAAAGGCCGCACACGCCAAAATTTTCACTTTTATTAACAGAAACGCTGCGGTGTTACTGCCGAAAAGTACGGTACTTTATGTCAATATGGTTTTTGTATGTCAGTAAAAAATAAATCTGCTTTACTTTTGCACCATTCTTTTCAACAAGAATGGTTTCAACTAATCGTGCATTCCTCTTGAGAATGGTAGATAACATTAAATTTATGTGTGCTAGAGATATTTTTCACGAAATTCTTAAAGAAATTTGAAAAAAAAAATTCCATCAAGCTACGTGAATTTTCAATTTTTTAATTTTTAAATTTCAGTCTGAGTTATTGATTTCCATTTACTATCATTTTTAAGTGATACTTTATATCTTACAGATAACATCCAAGCCCGATTTCACTGTAGAAATTGAGAAAGGAGGAAACGTTTTGGCCTTTACCTGTTCTTTTGTACAGGACGTTGTTGAAGAGAACCCTGATCCAGATGCATTCAGTTAGTTCAGAAAATGTCAATTCAGAATTTTTTTTTATTTATTTATTTTTTTACTCATTTTAAAACTAAAACTAATTAAGGCATGTCATTAACTTTTAACACTAATTGTTTCATATGAGTGTTATCTTTTAATTAACTGTATCTATTAAGCAAGATTCAAATCTAATCATTTTTCTAAATGCTTGACATATTTCTTTCAGATTTTATTTTAATTTCATCAAATTAATAGATTTACGAAATAAGCACATCGTTATAAAAGTTTTTTGCAAGGATTCCAAAAGGGGAAAACTCATTTTTTTTCCTCCATACATTAAATAATACTGTATGTGAAACTACCATTAAAGAGCTCAAATTCCCATGGGTTTTTGACCTACTTCTGACAAGGGAAGTGCAAGACCTTGTCATTGTCGTACAGTGACCAAATTTGGCATACAGTTAGCAACCATAGAGTATAATATGAATACCAATTTTCAGGGGCTGCTGTCAAGTACACGTAAACTTTTCGAGCATTAGTCTAGCATAGGTTTATTGATAAAACAAAAAGGTTGAAAAATTTACTGGTTACAACAGGTGTGAAGATTAGAAACAGAGTGAGAAAAGCAGTATGTAAAGTGCCAATTGGTGCACCTCATAAATGGTAAATTTGAGCAAGTTTGAGATTGATCAATAATTGTGGAATCAAAACATCTGTTCCTGTTGTTGGTAGCAGATGCATCTGTGCATGTGTAGTTGATCTTTGTGTAGCCCATGCTTACAAAGTTTGAGCATCATCTGCCGATGACAGGCTTTGTACTTCCCTTGTGAGGTATCCTTAAATAAGGTTTGGTTTTTATGCACATGAACTTGTAGATTACTTGCACCCTTTTCATGTGATTATAATCTTTATGTATGTCAGGGGCAAGGAAGCCTCCATTTCTGTGGTGGGTTTTAATCCTAGATGTAACAGATTCAAAAACTGATTACCTATGGCCCTGCTCTCAGCTACTTTGTATTTTATGATTGCCTGTGTTAGTGTATTGGGTCATTCCACGTCAGTTCAGGCAGGCATTGGCACTGACCTCTCAGATTTTAATGAAACTTGGTATATACAATTGCCTTAGGGATTGGTAATGAATGCCGGTAACCGGACAATTCAGAACATCACTAATCAGAACGCTGATAAATCAGAACTATGCCAAATCAGAACTGTCACAATTCAGAACAATGACATATCAGAACATGGATAAAACAGAACAATGACTAATTAGAACTGTCACAATTCAGAACTATGACTAATCAGAACCTTGTTTAATAACATTATTAAAGGGGAGCTGAGGAGAGGATAGAAAACTCACCAAAGCATTAAATTATAGCATTTAATTATTTTATTTATTTATTTATTTACTATTTGCATGTGTTTTTAAACAACTCTCTACATCCCGTCTTTTGTTTGACCAAAACCTGCATAAGGTACACAGGGTCAATTGGCAGAAAGCAAAAACCAAAAGATACCAAACGAAAATTTCTTCGGTTAAAAAATTCGATTACTTGATCTGAACCATGTGAACCACTGAATAATGTTATCAGTAAATCAAATGGTAGCCTTGATTCGAATGAAATCACTTTACCGAAAAAAGGCTTTAAGTTCACACCAACTGATTCGAACAATGATCTGAAATTCATGTTTGCTACAATCATAAAAGGCTCTAGTTTTTAAACCAGCAGGAGAATAACGACCATAAATTGTTATGTAAAAACCAGTCATCACACAATTAAGCTCAAATAACCTCCCTGCACCATTGATAGAAGCATTATGAAGGTATCCGTAAACTTAAAGCTAGATACTGCCATTTCATTAAGGATGACAAAAGCAATAAATTGTAATTATGAATAAAAGTAATTACCAGAAATGGGTTGCAGAATTTTTGAAAGATGGTCCTTACCAAATAATTAGCCAAAACCCTTTACAAAAGTGGATAAGCAAAGTTCATCAATGTGTTTCATCATGTAAATTTTTATTCGAGGACCAAAAAAAGAGTCAGTCAGTACCAAGCAACCTGTGTCTTCCGAGGCTCTACTGTCTCCTGAAAACACACAAACTTGGGAATGAAATGTGACCCATCATAGACTATGCAAACTCTCCATCTATTCAGCTAGCAGCCTTTTTACTTAAAAATTTTAAAACTATAGAGTTACCTGGTAAGAACTTTTCCATAAAAATAGTTGGGAATTTATAAACATAGTCATTGACAAATTGAGATTTTTACGTCGAATTTTTCATAGTCCATATTTTCATGATTAAATTCGTTTAATGATTAAATTCAAAGTATTTCACAAGTAAATAAATAAATAAATAAAATTTAATAAATAATTAAGACCATACATATGAATAAATTTACGTTCTGTTTTGTCACAGTTTTGAATTGTGACAGTTCTGATTCGTCATTGTTCTGTTTTATCTATGTTCTCATATGTCATTGTTCTGAATTGTGACAGTTCTGATTAGTGATGTTCTGAATTGTCATGTTCTGAAATGTCATGTTCTGATTTGTCATGTTCTGAATTGTCATGGAACCATGAATGCCAAATATTATTATTTTTATGGAAGTTACGACATTTAAAATTTTCAAAATTCGTGTGGGGGCCTTATCTATGAAGTACTGTAACTTCGGTTGTATTTTACTTAGAAAGATGTGATTGGTAACATATAAAAACTCTAACTGTAGATTCTATATATGAAATTTTTAAAATTGTATTACGCATGTGCAAATATTTGAATTTAATAAAAATATTTCATTTATGCAAATTTTTTAAAAGGTGGATTTTTTTTTTTTTTTTTTTACGTTAAAAAATTATTAATATCTTACACATACTTTCATAAAAACAGTACAAAAATTTCAAAACTGTTTTGCTCCATTTTGAAGATATTAATTTTTAAAGCTCGAGTTCCAAGCCACAATTGCATGGCTTCTCGAGGTTAAGTTCTTCAGATGGACAAGGTATCCTAAGAAATATAAATTTTGTGGTAATATCCGATTGTCTTAAACATTCTACAGCTGTTTTTTATTCCTTTCAATGTGAACTCATTAAGTTTTAAAAGAAAATTCAATAAATGTAGAGAAGATACTAGAGTTGATCGAAAAGTAATGCCTCCATGGCTGTACTTTTATATTTGTTAATCGATTTTCAAAATTCTTTTTTGTATCTGATACTTACATTTGTCCTCTATGTAATGCACTATTCACTTTTCGACATTATCCCCATCCCTTTCCACGCATTGCACCGGAGAGGAATCAGGGTTGTTGTCGACACCAGGATTGAATGGCAGCTTTGGACCATCTTCTGCAGCACGATAACGCTCGCCTGCAAACAATCGCCACACCCAAGAGGTGTTGCAGTGCCTAAAGTTCAAAGAAAATCTGCAGTTCAAAGATGAAAGATCTTGCACCTTGCAACTTTCACCACTTCCCAAAGAAGAAAAATCACCTTAAGGGACATTCAATCCCTGATGACAAGATAAAAGAGCAGTTGCACATTGTGAAACGCTCTGCTCAATATGGCTGGTGAGATTTGCTGAACTTCAGATTTTTCCTCCTTCAGCTCAGGAAAAGTGTGCGGATTGTTTGCATACACGTTACCTTTCAAGGCACCCCAAAAGAAGAAATCCAGAGGTGTGTGGTCCGGCGAGCATGCAGGCCAGATGCAGTTGAGATGATTCGATCAGCAAAGACGTCCTGCAGAAAGTGCATTGATGTGTGTACTGTAAACGTTTCCATGCACTCCTGCACACTAACTTTTGAATCATCCTGTATAATGAAGCCTGTATCAACTTCAGCTGCCTGTGCAATTCATCTCGTCCTTCAGGGTAACTCAGAAGTGACTGACTCTGAGGAAGTGTAAAGAAAATATACTTTATTACTAACAATTCGATATCATAATTCAAATTTATATTTTCTTACTAAATTATCTTCTTATTTAACAGGTGCTCAATACTTTTCTGACTTCTGAAGAAAAAAAAATCTGAAGTTCTAATAAACATTTTTACTATTGATATAATTATTATTGTAATGCTACTATTGATTTTATTTTTTCGTGTAATTATAATTAATAATACTATTTATATAAATAATAAAATGTAAATAAATGAATGGTCCAAGGTTACACGCTTTCTCTTCCCTGTACGAGTAGTCAAGTCCCTACTACCTAACTCCCGCTGCTTGGAGCTCAAGCTTTAAAAATTAATATCTTCAAAACGGAGCAAAACACAGTTTTGAATTTTTTGTATTGTTTTTATGAAAGTATGTGTAAGATATTAATAATTTTTTAACGAAAAAAAATACCCTCCTTTTGAGAAATTTGCATAAATAAAATATTTATATTCAAATATTTGTGCATGCGTAATACAATTTTAAAAATTTCACATAGAATCTACAGTTAAAGAGCTTTCATATGTCACCAATCATATCTTTCTAAATAAAATACAATCATATCTTTCTAAGTTACAGTACTTCATAGATAAGGCCCCCACTCAAATTTCGAAAATTTTAAATGTCCATAACTAACATGAAAATGAAAAAATAAAATATTATTATTTGGCATTCATTACTAACTCTCTAGGGCAATTGTACATACCAAATTTCATTAAAATCCAAGAGGTCAATGCCAAAACTATAAAATTTCTGCCTGAATTGACGTGGAATGACCCTATTATCGTAGATCCAAGTTGAATTTGTATGTACCAAAAGAATTTGCTGTATTGGTTTAAACACAACCAACCCTAAACATAAACTCAAGTGGCATGCAAAATGCTTCATCTGCCTATTGATCAAAATATTAATCATGAAATATATCGCTTAGTGCCAGAGGGTGTTGACTATCTTCAGGACATCTGTATTGCTTCAAAAACCTGCTTAAAATCATTTTAAAAGGGGAGGGGGTATTACAACTCTTTGAGGTAATACAGCATGTCCAAGCCTTTACCCTTTATGTTGTAGAACATTTACTACTGTATTTTCCGGACTATAAGTCACTTCTTTATATAAGTTGCAGCTTCGAAAATTGAAGAAAAATTGTGGAAAAAAAAAACCCCAATATATATGAGCATAACAAGGTGCAATAAATAAAACTCATAGACCGTTTCTTTAATTCTGAATAAATATGAATAATAATGAATGATAAAGTTCATTATTAACTAACAAATATCTTATTTTTTCCTTCCTTTTTCTGCTCTCTGGAAAAAGTGAAATAAAGTTTCACTGTAACTTCTGACACGGCAGCCGCCCAGGTGGCCGAGAGGGCTGGGGCGTAGGCTCCCTAGTTCTCGAGTCAACCTGGTCGTGGGTTCGAATCCTGCTGTGGGCATGGATGTTTGTGTTTGTCTTGGGCTGCATACAGATACAACTTGTGTAAAAGGCGCAAAATGACCTTAGTAGTCGACGCCAAAATTTCTAATAAACCAACCAAACCAATCTGACACAGCACAAAAGCGACTCGTGCCCTCAGGCCACCTCTTGCCCAGGGCTGCCCAAAAAAAAAAGCTTGACTTTTTTTGGATATTAAAATATGAACTGCGTTGTGTATAGTAGTTTTGTTGCGTTCCTTTCTGGCAAATTTAGGTGAAGCCGTTTACTTGTGAAGGTAGCCATCCTACGATAAGCAGACTTGCCCACTCTCCGGGTTTAGGCCGGTAATACCGGATTTTATTACATTATCTGGGCTTCCGGATTTTAAATTAAAATTGCCGGACTCCATTATGAATAACTTATTCTTAGTGTAAAGTAAAAAATAACGAGGAGAAATGTTTGAAATTCTTGATCTTACTTTCGACTGTTAATGCGACGTTTACTTTTTTCTACGCTAATAATCGCTGGCGCTGTAGACACTTCCTGAAGGAGTGCACTTGACGATCACCGGACGTACGTGTTTCAAGTTTTCGAAATTGGCGTTTCTTTCAGAGACGTTTGTAAAAGAAAGAAACCAGTAGACACTTACTTTAACGGTCTCTGGTTTCTTTTGACAGCACGTGCTCTGTGAAATTCAGTGCGTTAACTTTTTTTGCACCACGTTGCAAGTTGATTTGTAACAAGAACAAGAATTATTCTATTGTTCCACGGACTTAATTACATGATGGCTGATAGGAAATATCATTCCACTTTTAAAAAATGTTTTACGCTAGATTATCCGTGTATTATTGAATCAAGGACAACTGTTTGCCTTTTGCTCCATTTGCAGATGCGATTTTTCAGTTACTCATAAAGGCAAAGGAGATATTATTAAGCATATGCGTACACAAAACATTTGGACAATAGTAAGCGCATAGAAAATAACACTTTAAATTTTGCTCAAGATTGTTTTTCGATGCCCTAACCCGTGCCGAGTGTTGGTTTATCTGGTACAGAGGGTAGATTATCGCAAGCGATAATCTGCGGCACCTACTCCTACGAGGGAGTTTTGCGCCATCCCATAATAACGACTGCTACGAGATGACAGTAGCAGTCGGGACCGACGGCTTAACGTGCCCTCCGAAGCACGGGGGGTTTCATGATGGAAAAGCTGCTGGGGATAAACGAACCAGAGGCTGTCACCAACCGCTGGAACACCAGCTATGGTCAATCGGCAAATGGGTCAGACCAAAGTCCCCCAACAGCCGCGCCCCAAATAGCTGTCCCGCCAGCGGTGGCCCTCAAGCCCAGGCCGTCACCCAACCAGCAGCTGGCCGCGCCTGAAGTTGCTGAACTCCATCGATTGGCAAGCCAACCGACGAGACAACCAGGCCACGGCCACCCCCTTGAGTGTTGGTTTACTTCCTTGATCGTATTTCTTCTGAAAAAATAAAAGTGTAAATTTTGTTGTCACGTTCGTTCGTATACATTAACATAGTGCTTCAAATTATATCCATTTATTAATATACACTATTAAACATGAAAAAGTATACTTGCAGGATTTTTATAGAAAATTGCAGGATTTTTCTCTTCCTAATGTTGGCAAGTCTGAATAAGCATCACAGAGTACACGTGCTTCCTCACCCATTCTTTTTCAGCCTTTCGCCTCGAAGTCTTAAACCACTCTCCCTTATTCTTGGTCTCTTCTTCTGATTCCGCCCTTTCTTAAGACACTCGCTTAATTCTCTTGCTCGTTACCACCTGATATGGTTCAAGAATCACACTAT